>RJWM01049421.1:0-11113 GCA_004363535.1 Dasyprocta punctata
ATAATTGCCTGTCTCCTAAAGGTCTGACATTTACAGATTGTAATCCCAGGGAAAAGTTACTGAAATTCTTGCAAGTAAATTACAATCTACCACTTTCAATGCAACCCACAGTGAGAAAAAAGAGACAGAGACATGTGCAATTGTGGGGAGCCAAGGGGTCCTAAACCCAATTAGAATGTAGCAGAAAATGCCCCCCCAATCCGGTCAGTATACTTCAGTTTCTGCTCGTTGCCTAGGTAACAGTTCCTGTTATAGATCCTGTTACTTCTATTTCTTAGAAATGGCTGGTCACTGGGACGCATAGCTGGTCACTATGATGCACATTGTAAGAACCAACCAAAAACTGCCAAATACTCTGCTTCTGCACTTCCTGCTTGCTTATCCCACATAAGCCACAAACTACCAAGGATCAGAGCCTGACAATTTTGTAAGAATTGATTCCTTGGCAGTGCTCATCAATGTAAATAAATCTCCCTCCAAATCCTGGATTTCAGTGTTTCTGTTTGCCATAGCAGGAACAAAGAGCAACACCCAGGGCCAAACTTTGGTTTTAATAATTAATAAAGAGGGGACTGGCTTGGGGTTGAGTGACTGTGAGAATGGTAGGAACTATGTGAATTCTGTGAGCTGGGCTAGGTAGGAGGAACAATATGCAGGGGGAGGTATGCAGAAGGATTGAGGGAACATGTAGCATCTAAGTTGGGAGGAATCTGTATAACACATTTAGGAAGTATCTTGTGTTTTGGTTGGCTGCCTCAGCTCTGATGTGGGCCTTTATCTGCCCTGGGATATCACTGCTTCTCTTCTGAAGCTCTATCCCAGTGAACAGCATGGTGTCTCTTGGCCTAGTTCACACTTAGTAGGTGGGAGCCTCCTGCAGGCTGCACACAGACCTGTTACTGCTTCAAAGGCTACACTTCAGCACCTCAGCTAGACACATTTGCACTGCTGATAGCCAACTGAGGGGGCTGAGCATCTCCCCAGCCAGCTCTGTGCACATCAGTAAACAAGGGTGGTAAAGCTGAATTAAAATGGAGAAAAATTGTCTCCTTTCAGGGGGAGTGGTTTCAGCTGTCCTCCACAGACCCTCATCTCAAAAACAAAAAGCAACCAACAAAAACAAAACAACCCCCCCCCGCAAAGAATCCATATGAGTTGCCATCTCCAATTCCTTTGGGTTTACAGGACTAACAATTGTTGTTTCATAGAGTAATTCTATGTTTAACTTTTTGAGGCCCACCAAACTGGTTTCATAGTCTGTGCCACTTAACATTTCACCAGCAAATGTATGAAGATCCAGTTTTTCCACATCGTCATCAATACTTGTTAGTTTCCATTATTTTGCTTATGACCATTCTAGTTGGTACAAAGCAGTATTCCATTGCGGTTTTCATTTGCATATCCCTCATGGCTAATGAAGATGAACATGTCTTCATATGCTTATTGGTCATTTGTTTATCTTTTTGAGAAATGTCTATTGAAGTGTTTTGCCCATTTCTTAATTGGGTTGTTATCTTGTTATTGAGATTTAGGCATGCACTGCTGTGCACAGCCGGAATATATTATTTTGTAAAAAAGGGAGTGGTTTAAGGACGAGTGACAGTGAGGATGGTGGGAACTACATGAGTAACCTGAGCTGACTAGCCAGGTAGGGAGGAAAGCGTCTTTGCAAAATGCAGGGAGAATGACACCACAGAAGGATCAGTCAGCATAATTCAATTAAGGTAGCATTTGAATTATATTAGGAGGCTATTGCTTCATTTTCTGATATGTAAACTTTTGTGCCCTGGGGAGTCATAACCTCTTACTTTGAGGCTTGTGCTCAGCTGACGTTCCTGGAGCTGACTGGCTCTGCCATCCTGTTGTGCTTCAATCTTTTACACAGAGCACCATTCAAGGAAACAGGAAACCGTCAGTTGGCCTAAAAGATTACGTACCAGTACCTTAGTTGACCTTATTTGCATCATTAACAGTCAATTGAAGGGAAGAGGAAATAGCATAGCCTGCTTTGTACATATCAGTAGATGGAAATAAGCCTTGATTTAACTAACATTGCAGCAACTGTCCTGCAGTCAAGGTGAGTCACTCAAATTGTCTCCTACACTGGTTTCCTAAAGAAGAGAGGAGAGGAGAGGAGAGGAGAGACAAGGCAGGGTGGAGCAGGGTGAGACAAAACTGCAAATTTCAAGGCCATGGATCTACACATCTATATTTCCTTCTTAGTGTTTTATAAGTTTCTACTCATAAATTTAGGTTTTTGATCATTTTCAGTTAATATTTGAATATGGTACTAGATAAGGGCCTGAGTTCATTTTTCTCCATGTGGAGGTGCAGTTTTCCTGGCATCATGTGTTGATGTAACTGCTCTTTCCCTTATCAAATGGTATTGCCACTTTTGTCAAAATCAATTGTTAGGGCCAGGGATTTAGCTCAGTGGCTCGAGTGCTTGCCTGTTAAGTGCAAGGTCGTGAGTTTGATTCCCAGCACCACACACCAAAAAATCAATTGTTTACATATATGGGGATTTATTTCAGGGCTCTTGATTCTACCCCATTGGTCTCTATGTCAGTCCTTACATAAACACACACTCTTTGCTTAGTAAAATCTGAAGTCAGGACAGATGAATCCTCCAATATTTTTCCTTTTTTATTATTATTATTATTTTATTTTTGTGTTTTTGAAACAGGGTTTCACTATGTAGTTCAGGTTGGTTTCAAACTCACTTTGTAGCCCAGGTTGGCCTCAAACTCCCAGCAACCCTCCTGCCTCAGCCTCCTGAGTGCTGGGATTACAGGCATGCACCATATTTCTGCCTCACCACAGTCCTAAAAGCAATTGAACCAGCTGACCAGGTCTGAATCCAAAATAAAATTCTTTCTCTTTTTAAATTGATATTTTCAGGTATTTTGGTACTGCAGTACAAAGTTGGCTATCACAATTCCTGTGTAACACACACGTGGCCCCTTTTCTTATGCTTGGTGATGTGGAGCTCACCACCAACCAAAACCAAATTAAAACAAAACAAAAACCAAGAATCATTTTGTAATTTGAATAATTATCTATCCATATAGATGTACACACATACATAAGTATGCACAGAAATAGGGCTGTTCTTAGGCTAGGCACATATCCATATTTATTGTTTAAGGCAAGATCAGGGAAAACAAAGCTAGCACTGCTTACATTGTCTGAGCTAGGAGACACAGCCTCATCATGGCCATGCAAGGCTTCCACACTTTGAGCAACTGAAGACTGCCACTTCTGAAGTTTTTTTAACTGTAGGTCCTAAACTATTAGTGAGCTATGGAGTTAATGTGATACGCTATGACTTTACGAGAGTTCTCTAAAGAGAGAGCCAGTAGGATGGATGGATGCATAGACAGACAGACAGGCAGGCAGACAGGCAGACACACAGATGCACTAGATGGCAGGAGATTTACTACCGGAATCGGATCCCAGATTATGGAGGCTGACAATTCTGCAGGTTGGAGACTCTGAGGTGGTACACAGTAGGGGCTCAGTCTAAGTCCGAAGATCTTAACTGGGGAAGATGATAATATAATATAACTCTCCATCCAAAACAAAAGCCTGGGAACCCAGAGGGGCGGATGTCAGTCCTAGAGTCCAAAACTCGAGGTCCTAAAGTTCTGAGGTTGAAGGGAGCAAAAAAATTCTATCCCAGCTTTCAGAGAGGAGACCAATTGACTGTCTGTGTTTGTTCTCTCTGGGCCCCTGGCCAGCGGGATGGTGCTCACCTCTAGGGAACGCATCACTTCCCCACCTGGCACCCTCAGCTTCCCACGCTAATCTCCTCCGGAGACACCCTCACAGACACACCAACGTATGCTTCACAGATTTCTAGGCTTTTCTTAATCCTGTCAAGTTGACAGCTAAAATTAACTACCACAATAACAAAATTATATAGAACCAAACAGAAGATATCATTTGTGGCAAAAGTATTATGTGCTATAAAGAAATTAAAGGTTTCTCACTCTTTCGTCTCTTTTTCCCTTTCTCTAATAATCAATACTTTGTTTTTATACAATTTTCAAATTTAAGACATAGTAATGAGTGACAATGTATATATACTATCCCCTCCTGTGTTAGTCAGGTTTTTTTGTTTGTTTGTTTGTTTTTTGGTGGCACCAGTGATCGAACTCACAACCTTGCACCTGCCAGGCAGGCGCTTAAACCACTGAGCCAAACTCCCAGCCCTAGTTTTTTTGAGGCAGGGTCGCACTATGTAGCTCACGCCAGCCTTGCACTCACATTGTAACCCAAGCCAGCCTGGAACTCACAATGCTCCGCCTACCTCAACCTCCCAAGTGCTGGGATTAAAGGCGTGCACCACTATGCCCAGTTTAGTCAGCTTTTTATAACTGTGATAAAATACCTAAGATAAGCAACTGTAAGGAGAATACTTATCTTGGCTCACAGTTTGAGAAGTTTTGGTTGATGATTGTTCAGCCATGCTACTTTGGGCCAGTAAGCATAGTACATTCCGGCAGAAATGCATGGCAGACAAAGTTGCTTACTTCATGCTGGCACGAAAAGCAGAGTGAGAGGAAGAGGTCAGGGACCCAATAGTCATACCCCCAGTGACCTAACTTCCTCCCACTGGCCTCACCTCTTAAATGTTCCACCACCTCCCAATGGTGCTATAGAAGATCACCTGAATGGTTCTTGAATACAGAGCAATTACCTCCACTTTGGCTAAACTGGGCCCTGTCTCCATGTACTGATGTGTACAGAGGTGGCTAAGCTATTTCCTTTTCCCTTCAATTGGCTCCAAGCAATGTAAATAGAGCTAGTGTAAGTACTGATGCACAGTCTTTGAAGCCAGATGACGATCACTGTTTCCCTGTCTCAGCATCTCCCTAAATGGTTGAGCCCAGCAAGATGCAGAGCCAGTGCTCCAGGGCTGTAACTGTTTGAGCCTCGAGATAAGAGGATAGGACGCCCCAAGGCAGAAAAGGTTTGCACAGCAGAACTGAAGCACCAGCCTTCTGAACATTAAATGCTACCTCAATTGTGTTACGCAGATTGGTCTTTCTGCATACCCTTCTCTCTGCATATTGCAGAGGTGCTTTCTGGCATCCTAGCTAGCTCAGTACTCACATAATTCTTGCTATTCTCACAGTCACTCATCTTTTATCCACTCTCTTCTTTACAAATTACTAAAATGCAGGTTAGGCTCTGGGTCGAGGCCTTTGTTCTGTGACCCCTCGTCTGGGCCAGAGTCAGGCCCCCCAAGCTGCCCATAATTATAAATATGTCTTAGTGTCTTTATTCTTGCGTGGGTTGCACTGGAGGTGGCAGATTGGAATTAACTCACCGGAATTCCAAAAACATTTCCATGGGATTACAAATATAAACTTCTTGGACCACGACGAGGATGGGAAAGAGCCTCAATAGGTGCCACAGACTGGCAACCAAGCCTTTAGCATACAGGGCTTTGGGGAACATTTAAAATGCAAATCATCACCTTTCATAACAGATTACCATCAGATAACACCATTCTACTTACTGTCTTCGTTACTTTTCACTGGTTGCAGAGACAAAACACCTGACACCCAAAATGAAGGAAAGAAAGGTTTATTTAGCTTACAGTTTTTGGAGGTTGCAGCCCATAATCAGCTGGTTCCAAGGCAGGGTGGCATGGCATTGGGGCAACACTTCAAGGCAGCAGCCGAGCAAAAGCAGCCAGAGTAAAAGGCGGCTAGAGCAAGCCTCTTCTCCTCCCTTATATGGTACACAGAACACTCCTCCATCCCCACAGGGTGGGTGTAGCATTCACAAATCTCCTTGCCTTCCTTTGCACAGGATGAGGATGTTTACAAAGTAAGACCCCTGGCTCCCTGCTGAGTCTCTCAGTTAAACTTCTGACCTTCTTAAATTGACACAATGAAAAGGTAACTGCTTGTGCTCTACACCCCTGGACATAGAGCTGCTGAGTTACTTAATTAAACTTCTAGACGTCTCACGTTGACACAATGCATAGACCATAGCATCTACATTTTATATTTTTCACTCTATTTGGCTCAGAAATTTTTCCAGAAAATATAAAACAGCTTCCTCATTTTTTTGGTTCCAGCTATATAATATTCCATTCTATGAATTTAACATAATTTTGTGATTATTTCTGTTTGGATACTTAAATTATTTCCAATTTTTGCTATACACATAGTGGTACAATAAACAATTTTGCAGGTACATCAATTTTACATGTGGTCAATATACTTGTACATTTGCTGACATAAAACTGCTGGATCATATGTGTCTGTTATTTGTTTGTTTTGAGACAGAGTCTTGCTAGGCAATTTATGCCGGCCTTGAACTCTATGTACCCCAGGCTGACCTCAAACTCACAAACGTCTTGCCTCAGCCTCCATAGTGATGGGATTACAGGCATACAGCAACACCATACCTGGTCATTTGAAAATTTTTTTTTCTTTTTGGTACCAGGGATTGAACTCACAACCTCACATTTGCCAGGCAGGCACTTGTGCCACTGAGCTAAATACCCGGCCCGAAAATTTTTTTTTTTTTCCCGGCACTGGGGATCGAACTCACAGCCTCACGCTTGCCAGAGCAGGCGCTTAAGCCACTGAACCAAACTCCCAACCCTAGTTTTTTGAGGCAGGGTTGCACTATGTAGCTCAGGCCAGCCTTGCGCTCGTGTTGTAGCCCAAGTGGGCCTCGAACTCACAACGCTCCACCTACTTCAGCCTCCCGAGTGCTGGGATTAAAGGCATGTGCCACCACGCCCGGCGCCAAAATTTTTTATAAATATTTCCAAATTGCTTTCTGGGTGAGATGTGTTACTATAGCCACACCAGCACTTGGTGGGAGGACTTTTTTCCATGGCGTCACCAATGAAGCCTGACGGAGCTGCGGAAGTCTGCATGCGTCTATTCTGTGGGAGAACTCTGTCCTTGTCACTGTAGTTTGCTCAAAAAATGTACACATGTTCAACAGTTTACCATACCAATGGAAGTCTAGAAACTAGCGGCTACCACTCTGAGCACCTCTTGTAATTGCAGAATCCAAAGGTAACTTGTATTAATCTCATGATATCGCAATAAGTTTAGTATTAAAATATCTAGACACGTTTTTCCTCTCCTGATATGTACATTTTTAGGCAGACTGTATTACTGTATTATCTCACTGTGATTTCAATTTTTTTTTTTTTTTTTTTTTTTTTTTTTGGTACAGGGGATTGAACTCACGACCTCATGCTTGCGAGGCAGGCATTTATGCCACTGAGCTGAATCCCTGGCCCATCTTTAATTTTAAGATGAGTATCTTTCAAACATATTAGAGCTATTTTTTTTTCTGTGAACTGTCATATCCTTGGCCCACTTTAAGGGATTAGTTTGTTTTCACTGATTTTAAGAGGCTCTATATTCATTAAAGAGAGTGGTCTAATAGTGGTGGTAAACCTATGGTATGCGTGCTGCAGTAGGCGATTTGCATCACTTAAAGCTCTAAAAGGTTCACCACCACTAGTCTAACAGTTGCAAAAAATTATTAAGATATCCTAATTTTTTTCAACATTGCTAATTGTTTTGTTTTGTTTTTGGTACCACGAATTAAACTCACGACCTTGCGCTTGCCAGGCAGGCGCTGTGCTGCTGAGCTATATCCCTGGCCCTGTGTATTGTTTTTACATGCATATGTTTTTGTCTTTTAAAGTTTTTAAGTTTTACGTAGTCAAATTTTTAAAACTTTTATGGCTTTTGAGTCATTGCTAGAAAATCCTTTAAGGAATTCTCAGGTTAGATTTTTGTTTGCAGTTTTGGTTTTGTTTACATTAACAAAATTAATATATTGATAGATTCCTACTACTTGTTTCTTCACTTACCATTATTTTCTAGACATCCATTTAAGTAGATAAAAATACCGTGGTGTGCCATGGTATTGATGTTTAGTTATTTATTATTCGTTGTAACTAGGCTTTCCAGTGGGCTTTCATTTCTCCGAATTACAAACAAACTTGCTGGGACAAATCTTGCTGCTGTGGCCCAGGCAGTTAGGAAACTGGGATGCTGAGGAGGTGCACAAAGCCAGACCAACAGGCCTTAGGCAGCCCCCCATCCCGTTTCTCCCCCACAGGGCCCCCTACTGGTTCAAACACAAAAAGCTGGTCCGGACTAGGAGGGTTAGCTCCTCTGACTTGGAATAAGGAAGCTGAAGGGCCTTGAAATCTTCTGATTCAATCCTTCATTTGACTCAGCGGGAAACTGAGACTCACAGAAAGCTGGTAGCTGGTCTTAGCTCACCAAGCTCAGTAAGCCAAGAGCTAGACTTAGGATTTGGGGCCCCAGTCTGCAGCTCTGCCGCTGCCAGGCTGCTTGTTGTGTTGTATGACCCTTCACTCCCAGACACCATCAGCAGGTCACAGTGTCTTGAGAGGGTGGTTGAGTAAATTTCAAACTCGCTTAAGAAGTCTGTATTCCTGGTTTACCGGTTAAGAGGGAAAGAGTTTTGAAGTGCTGCAAGCTGGCCTCCTCTGTGCTTAGTATCACTGTGGGACGGCGCCTCCCGGGTGCCTCACCTCCATCACCACCATGTGCCAGTTGCCCTGGGACTAGAGTGAGGCTTTAAGGGAGGGGCGAGGTCGGTCCTCGAAACAGAAGGCATTCAAGACCAGAAAGGCACATCTGTGCTGCCAGTCTTCGGAGGAAAGGAGCTCTGAGCACTCTCCTGAAGCAGTGTCTGCACTGAGAAGCACGCTTCTTTAACGCAATCTACGTTTATTTGAAAGGGGTGTCCTGCCTCACTAAATGGTTGGCTTCCTGGGTGTAAAAACTAGATCGGATGCTTCTTTGCAGCCCCAGCACATTGTGGGATGATCAGTCTACATAGATCTCACCATTCTCCAAAACATTCAGACAGCTACTTGTATGTTACATTCAGTAATTATCTCCTTGCAATTGCACTGTCTATATAACCCGATCAGTTTGTGTCTGCTAGTCTTAAATCTTGGATGACACCATAAGAGTTATTACAGGTAGGATTTACACTGGGTTCTCTTCCACTCAACCTTTTCCTCAACTTCCCTATTTGTTCTGCTCTATTCACACAGGTTTAATCTCATGCACTCTTCAGAAGAGAGTTTAGACCCTGGGGTCTTTTCTGTCGAATGTAAAGATGCTAAAATTTTTAATTTTGTACCTCTAGGTCCACATATTGCTAATTCTTTGCTCTTCTAGTCTCAAGACAGCCTGAAATGCCATTCCCACAGCCGAAGCAGGGAAACTTGGGTTTCAAAGCTGTTCTATGCCAAACAAGGAATATTTATCAACTCTCTTGCAAAAAAAGGGTAATTTCCAGAGAAACCGCCCCTTCCCCTTCACACATTCTTTTTAGGAGTCCAGAACTGGGACCACTAGGATATTCTGCCTACAAAAGGGTCGTATATCTGCAGTAGTAACAAAGGACCATATTTGTGCAATTCTACAGCTCCTGAAGGATCTTTGTGTATACCCTCACTGGCTCTCCTCTGATCAAAAGGCAAAAATACTCTCCTCCCTGACTAAGACAAACTGAACAAATAAGAAAATGGATTATATTTAGCTTATTACAATAGGGGTGGGAGCCCAGATATGGCCAGTGTTTTGGTAATATGTTTGGCCTTAGGCTCTTTCAAGAGAGGAAGGTGGGAAGACTAACAATTGGCATTGTTTTGCAATCAGAAGTTTCAGGTGAACAGAAAATGTTTAGCTCTGAATGGAGCTAGTTTCAGGATGGCAAATAATTCAAATCTCAGCAAATCTTTCTTGAGATTACGAAGGGGAATTTGGACCGGTCCGTGATTGCCCTTAATCAACAGACTCAGACAACCGGGAGTTTGGCTCAGTGGCTTAAACTCCTGTCTGGAGGCACGAGGTCGTGAGTTCAATCCCTGGTGCCGAGAAAACAAAACAAAACAACAACAAAAAAATCTCAGATAAAAGGGGAAAAAAGGTCTTTGAGTGATCTCGTCACAGTTTAAATGTGTGTGGGGGTTATGTTTTCTCTAAGCCATGCACAGGGATGGTGGCTTACAGCGAGCCATTCCAGGAACACAAACAGGTGAAGTTTCCTAACCACCGTTTTCGGGAGCATAGGACTCCACAGGGTAAAGTGCAAAGTCAGTCTCCTCAAGGGTTCATCACGGGCTATTTCTGGATTCAAAGATCTGCACTTCTCATTATTGACCAAAAGGGTTCTTACTTTGGAAATTAAGTAATTATTTTACAAAGCAAGTAAGTAAAATGCCTTGTAAGAAAACGCTTTGGGGCATTCCAATTAGTAATGCATGGTCGTGCCGCAGGCTCTGAACTACAAGTCCCAGAGCAAGACGCGCCACTTCCGCCACGAACCTGGGGGAACCGGGGGCGGGAATCAAGCGCCTCGCTGCAGGATGGGAACGATAGTTTATTTGGGTGAATGATGTAAGGCATACTTTTGGCGTGTCTTCATTTTTCGAAACAGTAGCTCACATGCTGCTCAAAGAAAGTGCAGACGCAGAAGTCAGCAGGTAATATCTTTTCCATGAAAAACAGACTTGGTTCAGCTAAAGAAAGCTACGTAACCGAAACCGGAACTGCCGCTCAGATCTCCCAGTTGCCTCCATTCCGGCCACGCCTTGCTTCGTTACCGTCACGTCTTCTCATTGGCCGCGTTGACGCACGACGGCGCCTGCGCAGTGCATCCCTTTGAGGGTGGTGGGTAGGCGCCATTTTGGCCCCAGCGGTGGTTCTAGGAAGTAGATCCTTGACCCTCGCGCCTGCTGGTCTTTTGGTACGGCCCTTTCTGAGCAAGCTTCCAGGTTGAAAATCGTCAGTCTTGCCGCCGCTTTTTTAAAATTCTGCGTTTTCTCCAAACTGTCCGATTAGGCGGGATCCTCGGAGCACTGAGCCGCGCCACCGGAGGTCACACCACCAGGAAGGAGGTGACGGGGGCGGCGCGGGGCGCGGACACTCCCCGCGGAGAGCCCGCCTGCCATGGACTCGGAATACTACAGCGGCGACCAGTCAGGTGGGTGAGGGGCGGGGGCCGGGCCGAGACAAGCGGGCCCTCCTCAGGCCGTCCCCAAGTGGCCTGCGGGCCAGCAGGAAGCCCCTGG
>RJWM01049422.1:0-11120 GCA_004363535.1 Dasyprocta punctata
AAAAAAAAAAAAAAAAAAAAAAAAAAGGCTGCCCTCACTAGCTGCGCACAGGATCCAGTGCTACCTGGTCCCGCGACTCAGCACAACCCACCAGGGGAATGCCTGGCCAGCCTCACAGGACACAGAAGTACTGAGCCCAGCCCAGCCCAGGACCCCAGAGCTGCTCATCAGGGACTGACCAGTGTAGCTACAGGGCCTTGGAGAGCTTGGGCTCTCCCCAAGAGAGCACAGGGTGCACGCGAGCACCATTCTTCAGTGGAGTGGCCTGCATGCCAAGTCTTAGAGGTTGTGGGCCACTCAGCCAAGAGCAAGGCCCCGGCACTGTAAGACTGGGACTTGCCCAGGCTTCCCTGGCACACCAGAGGCTCTGAACTCCTTGTAGCCAGACTCAGGGTCCAGGTGGCGCCACACTCCGGGGTAAGCTCTGCCTAGCTGCCTGGAGCCAAGAGGCCTTGGCCCCCACCCAGTAAGGTGGAGGCTCCATCCGCATGCTCCAGGAGTGCGCCCTCACTAGCTGCACACAAGAGCCAGCTCTACCGGCTCCTGCAACTCAGCACAACCCACCAGGGGAATGCCCAGTCAGCCTTGCAGGACACAGAGCCACACAGGTTCTAGAAGAAAATGAGAAAATGAAAGACCAAGAGGCAGTCTCAATCCCCCAGCCCACTGAAATGGAAGACAGAAGGAGTCACACAACTGAAATTTCTGAAATGATAGAAAATGCTGGAAAGAAACAGCTCAATGAAGTTATAGAGAAACTCAAATCAGAAATATTCTCTCAGCTAAAAATTGAAATGAAAATTATTATAAAAGAAATGTGTGTATCTAAAGAAGTGCAAGATAAAAAATAGAAGAACTTAAGAAAATGATCAAAACTTTAAATGAACAATATAAGACACAAACAGAATGCATGAAACAGATGCAAAAGGAAATGTAGGAAATGAAAATTTCCATGGAAAATTTGAAAAACTGTTTGAATGAAGCTGAAGATAGAATCTCAGATCTTGAAGACAGCATGGGAACTCATGGACATGAAAGAAAATATCTCTTAAAAATAGTAAGGAACCAAGAAACAACAATTCAACAGCTGCAAGACGATGCCAAGAGAAATAACATAAGATTAATAGGCATAAATGAAAAAGCAGTGGTCAATACTAATGACCTGTGAAGACTATTCACAGGAATGATAGCAGAAAACTTTCCAAACATGGGAATAGACTCTGAAATACAGGTAACTGAGGCATACAGAACCCCAATTAACAATAACCAAAATAAATCTTCATGCAGACATACAATAATAAGGGTATCAGAAATACAACATAACAACAAAATACTAAACACTGTCAGAAAAAAGAAACAGATCACCTATGAAGGAAACCCTGTCAGAATCACAGCAGACTTCTCAACACAAACATTTAAGTTAAGAAGAGCTTGGAGTGAAGTACTTCAAATCCTGAAAGAAAACAGCTTTCAACCCAGACTGATGTACCCTGCAAAACTATCCTTAAAAATGGATGGAGAAATAAGATACTTTCATGACAAAGAGCAACTGAAGAAATTTATGGACACCAAACCAACACTACGAAGAGTACTGAAAGACACTCTAGAAAGAGACAAACATAGCTACACTCTTAAGATCAACAACAAAAGGAAACCATTAAGCAGGGCAAATAATTAAACAGAAAATGTAGAAAACCAACAACAGAAAGATGACAGGGATGAGCCAGTACATATCAGTTATATCAATCAATGTAAATGGTCTCAACTCACCAAGAAAAAGAAATGGACTAGCAGAGAGGGTTAAGAAACAAAACCCAACAATATGCTGTGTACAAGAAACACACTTCACTCAAAAGGAAATTCACAGACTAAAAATCGAAGGCTGGAAAACAATAATCCATGCAACAGGAACCCAGAAAAAAGCAGGGGTAGCTATTATGTATGCAGACAATATGAACTTCAAACCGAAAATGATCAAGAGAGATAATGAAGGTCACTACATACTTGTTAGGGGAAAACTTCCAGAGGAAGAGATTACAATCATAAATATATATGTACCGAATATGGGAGCACAAAACTATGTAAGACAATTCTTAATAGACATGAAAAACCAAATAAACAATAATACAGTTATATCAGGGGACCTTAACACCCCATTGTCACAGAGAGACAGATCAACCAAACAAAAAATCAGCAAAGAAATCACAGAACTGAATCAAACTTGTGAACAAATGGACCTAGTAAATGTGTACCGAGTATTCTACCCATCAACATCAAAATACACATCCTTCTCAGCTGCACATGGGTCATTCTCTAAAATAGATCACATACTGTTCCACAAAACATGCTTATGTAAATGCAAAGGAACTGAAATAATTCCATGTATATTATCTGACCATAGCACAGTAAAATTAGAAATGAATGACAAAAAAACCTACGATAACCACATAAACACATGGAAATTAAATAATACTCTCCTAAATAACCAATGGGTGACAGAAAAAGTTAAAGGAGAAATTAAACAATATCTACAATTGAATGAAAATGCAAATGCAAATTACTGAAACCTGTGGGATATGATAAAAGCAGTCCTCAGAGGGAAATTTAAAGCACTAAACTCTCACATCAGAAAAATGTAAAGAACACACAAAAACAACCTAATGCTTCACCTCAAACTTCTAGAAAAAGAAGAGCGAGTCAAGTCCAAAGCCCAAAGAAGGAAGGAAATTATTAAGATTAGAGGAGAAATTAATGCAATTGGAACTAAGAAAACAATACAAAGGATTAATGAATTGAAGAGTTGGTTCTTTGAAAGAGTAAATAAAATTGATAAACCCCTAGCCAACCTTATCAAGAAGAGGAAAGAAAAAACTCAGATCCATGCAATAAGAAATGAAAAGGGTAAAATCACTACAAACCTTGTGGAAATACAGAAGATCATCAACACCTACTTCAAAAACCTTTAACCATATAGATTTGATAGCACAGAAATAATGGTCAGATTCCTAGAAACTTATGAATTACCAAAACTGAATCAAGAAGATGTAAATCTGCTGAATAAGCCAATTTCAGCTAATGAAAGTAAAAATGTAATTAGGATCCTACCAACAAAGAAAAGCCAAGGCCCTGATGGATTCACCACTAAATTCTACACGAAATTTAGGGAAGACTTCATGCCAACATTCCTCAAACTCTTCAATGAAATTGAAAGGGAAGTAAGTCTCCCTAACTCATTCCTGGAAACAAGTATTACCCTAATACCAAAACCGGAGAAAGACCCAACTAAAAAACAAAATTACAGGCCAATCTCCCTCATGAACATAGGTGCAAAAATCCTCAATAAAATACAGGCAAATAGAATACAGAAAGTTATCAGAAATATTATACACCATGATCAAGTGGGATTCACCCCAGGAATGCTGGGATAGTTCAACTTATGCAAATCAATAAATGTAATACACCATATAAACAGGGCCATGGACAAGAACCACATGATCATCTCAATAGATGCAGAAAAAGCTTCTGACAAAATCCAACACCCATTCATGATAAAACCCTACAGAAATCAGAATAGACGGTCTCTACCTCAACCTGATAAAAGCTATATATCATAAACCAACAGCCAACATCTTACTAAATGGAGAAAAACTGAAATCTTTTAACCTAAAATCAGGAACAAGACAAGGATGTCCATTATCACCACTCCTATTCAATATAGTTCTGGAAATATTACCCAGAGCAATTAGGCAAGAGAAAGAAATAAAAGGAATAAGGATAGGAAAGGAAGAAGTGAACTTATCAGTATTTGCAGACAATATGATGCTCTACATAAAAGACCACCCAAAATCCATTAGTAGACTTCTAGAAGTAATAACCAAATTCAGTAATGTTGCTGCAAACAAGGTGAACACTCAAAAATCAATAGCATTCCTGTATACAATCAACAAATTCACTGACAGAGAAATAAGGGAAGCCACACCCTTCACTATAACATCCAAAAAACTGAAATATTTAGGAATCAATCTAACAAAGGAAGTAAAAGATCTATGCAGTGAAAATTACATTACTCTAAAGAAGAAAATCTAGGAAGATTTCAGAAAATGGAAAGATATTCCCTGTTCATTGATAGGAAGAACAAATATCGTGAAAATGGCCATTCTCCCAAAATTATTATTCAGATTTAATGCAATAGCAATCAAAATACCACTTGCCTACCTCACAGAACTAGAGAAAGCATTCCTGAAATTCATCTGGAACCAGAAAAGACCTAGAATAGCAAAGGCAATTCTGGGCAACAAAGGGAAGGCAGGAGGCATCACAATCTCCAACTTGAAACTATACTACAAAGCTACTGTGATAAAATCAGCAGGGTACTGGAATCAAAACAGACCTGAAGATCAGTGTAATAGATTAAAAGATACAGCCACAACTACAAACACACTTAGCCACCTTATCTTTGACAAAGGGGCCAAACATGTATATTGGAAGAAAGACAGCCTCTTTAATAAAAGGGGCTGGAAAAATTGGCTTTCTATATGCCATGAACTAAAACTAGACCCATGCCTATCACCATGCACTAAAATAAAGTCAAAATGGATCAAAGATCTGAATATAAAAACAGAGACACTAAACTAAGAAAGAGTAGGTAAAAATCTTGATTACATAGGAGTAGGCAGACAGTTCATAAACAAAAATCAAACTTCACGGGAAACACTTCCCAGAATCAACAACTGGGATCTCATCTTACTAAAACGTTTTTGCATGTCAAAGGAAATCTCCAACAGAGTGAAAAGAATACCCAGGAATTGGGAAAATATCTTAGCCAATTGTCCATCAGACAAAGGACTTCTATCTAAAACATATAAAGAATTAAAAGAAATCAGGCCCCTAAAATTCAAGGACCCAATCCAAAAATGGGCATCTGAGATGAATACACACTTCTCAGAGAAAGAAATACAAATGGCAAATAAACATATGAAAAAATGTTCAACATCAGTGGTCATTCGGGAAATGCAAATTAAAGCAACACTGAGATTCCATCTCACTCCAGAAAGAATGGTCAAGAATCAAAAATCAACCAACAACAAATGCTCTAGGGACTGTGGCAAAAAAGGAACTCTTCTCCAGTGTTGGTGGGAGTGTAGACTGGTGCAACCACTGTGGAAGTCAGTGTGGAGATTCCTCAAGAAGCTAGGATTAGAGATCCCATTCAACCCAGCCGTCCCACTTCTGGACATTTTCCCAGAAGAATTGAAAACATCATACCACAGCGATATCTGTGCACCCATGTTTATAGTAACCCAATTTGTAATAGCCAGATCTTGGAAACAACACAAATGCCCATCAATCAAAGACTGGATAAAAAGATGTGGTATTTTTATACAATGGAGTACTACTCAGCTATTAAAAAGATTGCATTGAGACTTTTATAAGTAAATGGACACGACTTGAGACCATACTCATAAGTGAGATAAATCAAACCCACATGTGTAAATACTGTATTGTCTCCCTAGTGTAAGGAATGGAAAAAGTATATATGATCCAAAATCTGTAATAAATACTATGTAAGGGTAAGAAACAGCACAAAGAGCAAAAGTAACTGGGAAGGGAAAAGGGGGAAAGAGGAAAGGGAAAAAGGAAAAGTTATAAATCTGTATATATGTATATGTAAGTTAACTAAAACGAACATACTGCTGAATATATTCGTTATTGAGAAAGAACAGTTAATACTCATATGATTAGATCAATTTTACATGTCTATATCTGTTAATGTAAACAATCATTTTGAAGATAATGATACACAATATTGCAACCATTCTCAAGTTCCTATCATCCTGGTTTGTAAACCTATACTGTTACTGTTGTGCATTTACTCCAGTCATTTTTTGTCTCTTTTGATTTTTGTCTTTGTTATATGTGTTTTTTTTCTCTTAAATAAATTAAAAAAATAAAATAAAGTAAAATAAACAAAAGACCAAGAAGAATCTTAGGTACACATGGAAAAAAAAGACAAAAAAAAAAAAAAGGAATGAGTTCTAAGTTTCCAAACCAAAATAATTTAAGAAAAAAGTGAATCCATAACATCAAAAACATAGTAATATATTTATATATCTACCGTAATGCCTCAGTTCATGAATACTTCTGTTCACAAAAATTCAGGTCATGATAGAAGCATTCAGCAAAATTTCACTTCCATTTTTTAACCCTGCATTGATGGTGAACACAACCACAAGCATCTTATGCACATGGACACAAACACAGTCATCATCCTTCCCATCCTGACATTGTGATTTTCTTTAGCTGAGATTGTGGTCACAGATATCCCTGTACACGCTGGCTCTGAAGCATTTTTGTGGGCATCATAGCACGATAAGTAATGTATAGTATGATTCAGTACAGCATGGCTCCAAAGAAAGTGCAGAGCAGTAATGGATGTGACAAGAATGTGCAGAGCAATAGTAAAAGTAATAAGAAAATGCAGAACAAGAATGGAAAGAAGAAGGTTTTGAAGAAAAAACCCATGGACTTGAAGAAGAAAATCATAGAAAATCAAGAATGTGGTATTCATGTGACTGATCTGGCCTTGGAGAGCAAGATGGCAAAGTAGATGAACTCAAATATTGTGTAGAATAAAGATGTCATCAAAAAAGTTGATGTGGCAAAAGGAGTAGCAATGTTAACCAAGCAAAGGACACAAGTTCTGGAAAAGGTGGAAAACCTTTGTTAGTGTGATTCAATGAGAAACGGATGGCAAGAAATTGCATTAGTGAAGCTATGATCTGTGAAAAAGCCAGGTAATTGCACATTGATTTACTGCAAGAAAAATCTCTCTATGAGTGCAACAAGTGATGCATTTAAAGCCAGTAAAGAGTGACTTGATAAATTCTCCAAGAGAAATGCCATACACAGTGTGATAAGACATGGCAAGACTTTCAATTCTGACAAGGCTGCTGCAGAAGAATTCAACAAAGCATTTTTCAAATTCACGAAGGCAGAAGAATGTCACTTAACAAGTGTGCTACTGCAATGAAACAGGGATCTTCTGGAAGAAGATGCTGAATAGAAGAATCTGTATCACACAGGAAAAAAAGGCACTGCTAGGGCACAAGCACATGATGGATAGATTGACCCTTTCACTGTATGCAAAGACATGCACCAATCTGAAGATTAAGCCTTGAGGACCCCTCAAGGAACAGAATGTGAACAAGGCCAGGCCTGTTCTGTGGAGAGTCAATGCAAAATCTTGGCTCATAGGGCAATCGTTTTGCAATGACTGAATGAAGTGTTTGCACTAGCTATTTAGAAATATTTTTTTCTGACAACCTCCTGAAAAGTGAAAGACGCCTCCTTCTGATGAATGATTACTGACAACCTCTGGCTTATGGATGACATAGACACTGAATATGACTTCACAAAAGTCAAGTTCCTTCCCCCAAACATGACAACCCTTCTGCAGCCCATAGACCAGCAAGTGATCTGCTAATTCAAGAAGTTGTGCATAAAGGTGCTTTTCACTAGGTGCTTTAATTTTACTGAAAACACATCCTTGACTCTGAAAGAGTTCAGGTAGAAATGTTTCACGATCCTCTCTGGCATCAGTCTGACTGATAAAGCCTGGGAAGATGTCATATTCTGGAGCTTAAAATCAGCACGGAGGAAATTATTTACAGAATACATCACTAAATTTACCCTGAAGGGTTTGATGCACAGGTAGTGGAGAAGATTGGGTCCATTGGCAGGAAAATGGGTCTGGACATCAAAGGAGCATGCTGAGGACCACATGGAGCTGCTGATGTTAGAAGAACTTGCTGAAACCCAGAGTGAGCAGAAGAGGGTAGTTGTTGAGGAGATTCCGCTGGGGAAGAGGAAGACAGGGGAGGAGGATAGCAGTGATATGATAAAATCCATTAAGGATAAAAGAAATGACAGCCACGATTTCTTCGAGAAACACCGCGCCAACATAATTATAATGAACAATGTTGACTCTGATGAACAATAATGTGGTCTCCTCTTATTTCTGGAGGACTACGCATTGCAGGAATAAACAAATGACATTAGACAGATTTTTTTCTCGTGATTGACTCAGAAGCTAAGAGATAAAGAAGAAAATCCTGAATGAAATGTCCTTATGGACAGAAACTCTCTTCCCCCAAAATAGCTTCCTTCCCATTCACTTTCCTGTACTCCACACCAGGAGTTGCCTCAAGCAAGTCTAGTGTTCTTTCTTTTCATACTGTACTATACTATACTTTGTTTCATATTTACGTAGGAAAAAAAATATGGTTCAGAGTGGATCAGCTTCAAGTACATAGAAACTTATGGATAAATATTATTTGGTTCACAACCAATTTGTGAACAGAGGTACCACTGTATATAATGCCCCAATAATACAAATGAATGATTTAATAAATGAGGGAGAATAGGTAAATTTCTAATGCACAAGGATTCGAAACAGTTTATATGATTACTTGCTCTTTCCTGCTCCACAAGTAGTTTGTGCATATTGATTTCCTTCCAAACAGAACAGAAAAGGATAAAAAGCTTTATTATAGTGAAAAAATTGACAAATGCCAGCTCACTCAAAGGATAAAGGTTAAAATTCACAGTGATAATTCATGTTGATACTATATGCCCTGTGTAAAATGTAATAAGACTGGCCTTTTATGTTAGTGGTCTTTCACTACAAAACCCATAACTTCAATATAAACATGAGACATACAGAAACAAAACCCTCTGAGACATTTTCCCAATAACTACCTTATTATTACTCAAAACTGTTAAGTTAATCAAAAACTAGAAAAGTGGTGGCACAGTCAGAGGAGCTTAAGTCACACAGGCTTTTGTAGATACTGTAGGCTGCACAATCAGGGGAGTTTGATACCAAATATCATTGAGTCTTACTCTTTAGACAATGTCTGCCTACAGTCCCCTAGACCACAGCAAATAGATTTGAAGGATTTTGATATATACAGTCACTGGACACAAGCTTAGTTCAAATTTTACCCTTGATAAAAATTTTTAAACATTTATTGTCTTGAAAAAGGTAAAACAAAATTTCATTACAAAATAATAGGATAATAATAATAGTTTATATATTACACTGCCCTTGATGGCTTTTTTTCATCAATGTTTTCATCACAAAGTATGCATGCCATTAGTATGACAATTATTACAATTTCTGACATGTTATGTTGGACTATATATCCAATATCACTGATACACATTAGAATACAGGATTTAGCTTAACAAAGAAATTATCTTTAAGATTTTATAAATATTGAAAACTTATTGAACATGTGCATGTGTACAACATTAAATTTGCATGGGTAAAACAGTGTCTTCCTGTTTGTTATACAATAGAAAATACCTTTTGAGAATCTGGCTCTGAACACTTGCCAGGAGATATCTATCTTAGTGTGAGAGAAAAGCCTGTGAAATTGTTCCAAAATAGAGATGTATACAGGCAGGAAAGTCTATAGAATCACTCACCTACAATAAATAGAAAACTGAGGCAAGAGTTTATGGGCAAGAATACATGGACAAGAATTTATAGGGCATAATATGGCCTAACCGCACTACATTCCTGTTTTTTTCTCCTTTCCATTAGTTGTTGCACTTCAAAAAATTGAAAGTTCAGTGGCCAAAGAATGATAACTATTCTCATCTATTACAGCATTGCTTAACTTTATTGATAATAAAAACCCAGTGTCACAGATTTTGCCACATAGATATGTGTCATTGCTAGAATTTATAAAAGCTTTTAGCACAGAATAAACCAAATCTGTAAGAAACTATGATGCAACTGATAAAACTCAAACAAGGCACAATATTCATATTCTCTCTTCTTACCAAGGACTTAAAATTTTTCAGATATGTACATATTCAAGGATAATAAATATATTTTATAAGGATATTCAATAATTCTTAACAAAAGGCTCAAAAAAAGATGGTCTTGGGGATTCATTCACATAATCCCAGAATTAAGGAGGCAAGTTCTCGCTTCAGCAGCACATACACTAAATTCGAAATTATATAGAGAAGATTAGCATGGCCACTTCACAAGAATTAAGGAGGCTGAGCCAGGATGATCTTGAGTTCAAGCCTATCCCAGGCAAATTAGTGTCTTAGGAAGGCTCTGTTTTAAAATATACATAAATAAATAAACAAATCAATTTGGGATGGAGATGTAACTCAGTGTGAAGATGTTGGATTCAATCCTTGACCAATAAAATAGAACAAAAATTTATGTAAAATATAAATTCAATATATCTCAATAAAAACCTCATAGATAGATTGTGCTGTTTCCTTATTTATGTTTTTATGTATGGAGAACTATATTAATAGAAATAGGTACTCAAGTGTATATATAACTACAGGTTATGACATTTTAAGGAAAATTAAAATGTCTAGCAATTTTAGATTTAAAAGAAGATTATTTACAGTTCTTAAACTGTGATAATGTGTCATATCTATATAGTGTATAGAGACTATATATCCCATCATGCTTGTACATGCATATGTACAATAAAGTGAGAAAATTAAAGTAATTAATAAGATATACTGTAAGTTTGTGTGTGTGTATATATATACATACAGTAGAAGGCAGAATTCAACAGATTTCCTCATATGATTACTGTTCCATACTTAAAAAAACACTAAGGTAGATATTTATGCTGAGATACTGCAGATATATTTAAACCGATGCTCAATTTTCATAACAAATATTGTATAATTAACACATCAATAATGTTAAACAGATCAAAAACATTGAAATTATATTCATTACTCTTGGTAAATTTACTTGGTCATTAGAGATCATCAGACATGATCAATTTATATGATTACGAATATGCATAGACAGAACACAATACATGCTGTATTTGCTGAAGACAAAGATAACGCTGTAGAGTCAAATTTGATATACAGATTCAAAAGGAAATGCAATTACTGTGTAGAAATCTTGAAGATCTTGTGTAAAATTATTCAAATATCATTAATACAGCATTATATAATAAAGGAGCTTAGAAACTATATTACAGTGGATATTTGTTTGCAAATTTATTTATAACATTGTATTAAATCACCACCCTTGGCAAGGCACAAACTCCATTCGGCAAGTG
>RJWM01049423.1:0-11120 GCA_004363535.1 Dasyprocta punctata
CCTCCCGTGTCAGGGGAAGGGGCCCTCCCCACCCTCAATCACCGCAAGTCTTTCGTTCCCAGGGACACTGAGTTTCACTCAAGCCACTATGTTTGAGGGAAAGTGCGCACACTGGTGACATTGTTTGGCTCAAGAATAAACGTCAGACAAGTAACTTGCACCTAAAGGAGGTCACGTGATGGATCTGAACTTTATTTATTTATTTATTGGTACCTGGAATTGAACTCGGGGCCTCACACTTGCCAGGCAGGCGCTGTGCTGCTTGAGCTACACCCCTGGCCCATGGATCTGAACTTTAAACCAAAGCAGCTGATTTTCCTGCACAAGGCAGTGTGAATACAGAAGAAATATTAAAGGAACTACAAAGGAAAAAGACACACACATAGCAATGGGACAGGAACAGCACTTTTAACCCAGAATATGTTCTGCTTCATTATTAATTTCTAAGAAGTTTTAGAAAACAATGACTCATAGTGCTGAACTTTAACTTGTTGAAACAGCTTCACCTTTGCTTAAATGAAACCTCTAAAACCCACTCTAGCTGTAGATTTTCATGATCTGTAACACTTTGCACACGTTCCCGCCAGCCGGAACCACCAGAGGCTCCTGGACGACTGTCCCTCAGGAGACTGGCTCCACTGGTGACACAAGTGGGACCCTCAGGCACTGGACAGTCCTGCAGGTGCCACTGGAGGTTCAAGTCACCCGGAAGTGGCTGTACCGATTAGGGCCCCATTGGGAACATGTTAAAATATAAACTATACCAAGCTGATTCTGGCCGGAATGGAAAAGCTGGAACGAGCCTAGTGAACAACTATAAAACAGAAAAGAGAACGTGCGCGGTGGTGGTTTAAAGTTGCGGCCGGGAGGAGGAGGTCGGGCTCCACCACGCTGCGCTCCTCCGCAGACTTAGGTCCTGACCGTGCCGAGCCGAAGGGGAGGGGATGCCCCGCAGGGCAGCTGGCAGGACGGGGCCCCACCGGTCACAGGCAGAGTCCTGTCACCGAGCACTGAAACACAGGATGTGAACCCTGAGACGCAGAAGAGGAGCCATAACCACAAGGGGCACGTGGTAAACAAAGCCAGAGGAGCGACTGCAGCCACCGCCACTGTAACCGCGCGGCACAGAGGCGCAGAGTGGCGGCTTCGCGGAAGCCGGGAAGGAAAAGGAAGAGGTCCCAGAATATGGGGCAGCAGCAGGGACACAGCACCAGGGTGACGGAGCTCTCGTGGCCACAGCAGGGCCATCCCAGCATCCGAGTCAGGCACGAAGAGGCTGCCACCCCTGGAGACCACCGGAAGCCACAGCCCACAAGACAGGAATCAGTGGCTAAACCTAGCGAAGCAAGGACACTCACTGCTCCAAACCCTGGCCGTGCGAACACCAGCATCACAATAAAGGGAAGCCAGCAGCAGGGGATGGCGGGCAGCACCCACTGCACCGCGCCCTGGGTGCCTCCCTTCCACCCCTGACTCTCAGCACAAGGACACACCAGGCAGAGCCACGCGGGCCAGGGCTGCGACACGCTGCTTCAGAATGAAAGAGACACGAGACTGGGGCCAAGCGTCCCGGGTGCTGGACGCCAGGAGCCCATGGTGAGGAGCAGAGCGAGGCGGCCCTGCATGGGCAGACGCTCCACCGGGGCTCTCCTCGAATGTGCCATCACGGAACGCCACCGGAACGCCACCGTCTCAATGCAAAAGAACCTCAGGGCCCAAAGTGCTTTACCTGCTTCTCAACCCGTTTTCCTTTAAAGTGACCTTTCAAACGATAAGGAAGCACTCCCTTTATTCACTTCATTTAGACGCTGTCTTAGTTACTTTTCACTTGTTGCAGAGACAAAATACCTGACGCCCAAAATTAGGGAAGGACAGGTTTATTTCTTACAGTTTCTCGGGAGTTTCAGTCTATACTTAGTTGGCTCCAAGCATGGCGTGGCAGGGCTGCCTTTCATGGTGGCCACAAACAGCAAGCGTGCTGGGCTGGAGAGAGAGGGAGGAAGCGCAGAAGCACAGAAGAGGAAGACCCGCCTTCCCTTACACTGTATCTCAGCTCCACCCTGGGCGGGTGCAGCGCTCACATCACCAATCCCAGTGCTACACAACAAATCAATAACAAGCGCCAGACTCAGCCCCATCGAAAGTATATGAGGACTTGGGGGTACATAGTATATCACCCAATACAGACACGATCATTACAGGCTTATTGTTCTATTCCTCTGATACAAAGGCACGCTGTTTGCTGGTACAGTAAAAGTTTTGTGACGCCACCTGGAAAGCTACTCGGGGCCGACAGGTGACTGCACAGGAAGCGCTACTAAACTGCAAAAACTACCGGCCTATAAACTCTCAGACCGCATCCTGTTTGTAACGTGGAGTACCATGGAAGACGGTGATGATAGCGTAATGTATAAATATTGGTAAATGTCTAAAATAATCACATTTCCACATTTTTAAAAACTGCTCTTTTTCCTTTAAGAGATTGAACAATATTTCCCAAAGTTTCAGGCTTACATAGTAAGGCTCGACAAATACAAGCCAGTCACTGAGTGCGCGTTGCTCCTAGCCTCGTGTCATTGGGAGGCTTATTACTCTAGGGGGTCACAATGTGGGTGCAGATGTGGGCCTGAAAGAATCATGTGCAGATTTTAATCAGAAAAGTCCGGATAATATTCAATATGAAAAATTATGCATGCACTGTGGCCATAAATAGGAGATCACAGCATCTGAACCCTGGGAAGGTTGTCTTTCCTTCTTCTAACAGCCCTGTATTACCTGCACCCCAGCCTGGCCTGCTGGGCCCGGCCCAGCCCGGCTCCCCCAGTCCCAGCTTCCAGGGAGCAGATGCAGACGGCAGGGGCAACAGCAGACGGCGCTAAGGAGAAGGTGCATGGGTTCCTGCCACACAGGAAGCGCAAAGAGGACCCGCTCGGGACAGGAGCGCATCCTGGAGGGGCTTCCTGTGTTCACTGTGAATCCCACCCATCCCGACCCAATGCCACCAACCCAACAGAGGCCAGCAGAGCACGGGCCAGGGCCGCGGGCGGAACTAGGCCGGGGCCCAGGGCTGACTGCCAAGGACTGAGAGATCGCAGCAGCCCGGTCCGGGAGCTGGAACCCAGGGAGGGGGCCCCAGGAGGCAGCAGCCGAGCACACGGGCAGGGCCACAGCGCAGGGGGGCCGAGGCTGCCGTGGCACAGGCCCCTCCCCGGCAGCAGCTTCTCCGAGCCGCTCCTTTGAGCCTCACCTCCTGGGTTTTTTTTGCTACCGGGGATCAAACTCAGGACCTTGCACTCACGTTGCTGAGCTGTATCCCCGGCCCCTCACCGGACCTGCTAGGTCTAAAGTCTCCTCAAACCACCGGGACAGAACCTCAATCCTGCAGGACACACCTCGCCACACCAAGACGCCGCAGAGCCCTGGACCAGGCCACTGAGGCCTCCCCGTCTACACGGACACTCCTCCGGGTCGGATCCAAGCTGACGTTCTGCACATTTCCCTTCACAACAGGAGCGATGTCTCACTTCAATCTGAAAACATGTGTGAGTTACAGCTACTTCCATTTTTATTTTCAGACTTTCTTAGGTCACGTGTACATGTACCCATGCTTTTTCCAAGTGGAGTAAGTAACCTGATATCTTGTCCCATCACGGGCTCTGAAGAAAGAGACTGATCTCCTCGTAACTGTCTTCGCAAAGTTTACAAACACATTTTTGGTGGTTTCCGACCATTTGTGTGGCTTACAGTGTATCCACGCTATATGTCTACAACACTTTTAAGTGATATTCTTGGTGTCTCAGTTTTCTCAAGACAATGTGATAGTGACATTTAATTTTAAATCCAAAACTTTGAATCCCAGCCTGCATGGTGGAAGATACTGCTGCAGAAGTGTGACCTCGGAATATAAAACTACCGCTTTATTACCTTAAAAAAAAACAAAAACTCCCCCGTAACGCTTCCTGATTAGAATCAATTTCAGTGGTTCTCCAGTTAGCTACTGCAATCTTCCCAACAAAGAAATACCACCAAACCCCTTTTATTTCTTTCAGAGAAATTTCAATGGAAATAATATTCCTAGCAAAACACAAATCTAATAGACTAAGCGAAATATTTTTGTCAGGTAGACTCTCAGTGAGAGGAGACTCTGAACAGCTTTCTTCTGAGAGTGAAATCATTTGTGATGAAATTTCACCACCTAGTGACCAAAGTAAGAATTTCCAGCGCTATCAAATCGTCCAAGTAAAATGGAGCTGCTCTCACACAGTTAGCTAAATACTACGGAACACGAAGTGCGGAACAGGCTGCACAGGTCCCCGGCATGGCCCCGCCCGGGACAGCACAGCCTCCCCACAACCCAGGCAGCGAAGAAGAGAGAAAATCACAGAAATTTCACAGAAGCGCAAGCGAGAGAAATTTCCAGAAACAAGTACTCTACTCCAACAGCCTGCTTCAGAATAGAGAATTTACCTACCAAGAAAAAGAAAAATAGCCGGGCATGGTGGCGCACGCCTTTAATCCCAGCACTTGGGAGGCTGAGGTAGGCGGAGCGTTGTGGGTTCGAGGCCGGCTTGGGCTACAACGCCAGCGCAAGGCCGGCCTGAGCTACATAGTGCGACCCTGCCTCAAAAAACCAGGGCCGGGAGTTTGGCTCAGTGCCTTAAGCGCCTGCCCTGGCAGGCGCGAGATTGTGAAAAAAAAAAAAAAAAGAAAAAGAAACAGCACCTGGAAAGTGAACTAAATTAGAACAGATACAACACGAAGAAGGAGAAACAGGTGATAAAGTAAACTGAGACTGGAAAAATCAGGACGAGAGCTTTGAAAGGCCTGGAAACTGCTGGCCCTGACACATCTCCATCTACAAAACTTTAGAAAGCAAGAATTTTAACAGCATAATAAACATTGTAATAAAACTGCTTTTTTGCTTACTTTTCAAAAACTTCTTCATAAACCTGAATTAAGAGGAAAAAATGCTGGCAGAAGCTAATATTTTAGCATTAGCAAAGTTTATATTTCTTTTTGAAAAGAGCCTGTAAGTCAGGATAATGAGGAAAATGCTCACAACATCTGATGCACATATTTAGTCCACAACGTAGTGCTCCAGTCCGTCCGTGCACTGAGACACGGCTATGCTTCCAAGGTAACTTCAAAGTCAGCGGGAGGGGCGCCCGGATTACAAATATGCATTTCCTTAGCACTAAAAAGCCACTCCCTCAAAAATAATTAGTTCCAAGCCAAAGGGCAAGGCAGTTTATGTGTCCAGTAGAGAAATCACCTACTATCTGAAATTATAAACAGGACAGAAGAGAAGCAATGAATATTATCATTAACATGTATGCATTGGCCTACACCTGTGGAAGACCCGATGAAATCAACACGCGTGCCCTGAATCCCGGACTGGAAACATGGCTAAAAAGCAGGCCTGCCTTGCAAAGGGCTTTACCAAAAACAAAAATAACAACAAACAAACAAACAAAAAAGGCGCAGGGGCAGGGGTGCCACACACCTGGAATCCCAAGGAGGAGGCTGAAGCAAGAGGACCCCCAGAGATCCAGAAAACAACAACAACAACAAAATCAAACAAATAAAACACTGATCAGAAAGTAAGCCACAAAGAAAGTCTCAGCAATTTAATATTCAAGGAATTTAAGATTCAGGGATAAAACATGCTACGAAGGCGATGCACAGTCTTAAAAAATACTTTCAATTAAAAAGACAAGGACTAAAACTAAGTAAGCTGTTTTACTCAAGCGGCTAGAAAAAGCAAGCACCCAAAAAAATTAAAAGGAACAGAGTAGAAATTAATGAACTGAAAACAAAAGCGAGGCTCCACCAAAGCGGAGAGCGCCCCTGCGCTAGAGCGCGTCTGTCCTCTCCAGCACCCCATCGCTGACGCAGCGTTTCAGAAGACAAGGAAACCGTACCACGGAAAGAATATTTCTCACGTTACAAAGGTGCACTCAGAACACCTTCATGACATGAGTGTAAGACTGTGGCTGTTTCCCCAGACACGCACACAGCATGCACACACACAGCACGCACGCACACTCAACACACGCAGTGGCAGGGACAGCAGGTGGCCGGGTTCTGCCCTCCCCTCCCGAGGAGCAGAGCTTCCGGCCGCCTGCAGCCCCAGGAGGGTGCTGGTTCCACAACCCTGGGCCCCGGCCAGCCACAGACATTAATGAATAAGGGAACCTTGACCACACACAGCCTGCAGAGAGCAACCGGCACAGCTCCCCGCCCCAGGTCACACGAGGGCGTGCGCTGTGCACACCACACACGTGCGAGGTGGGCACACGCCCAGGTCGCCACCACGACCAGGAGGATGGAATGGGGCGGGGGTGAGGAGCACCTGACCGCTCCTGTACGTTCTTAATTCTTTTATTTAAAAGAAAATCTAATTGAAAGGTCTTAAGACCAACAAGTTAAACTTAAACCTAATGTTTATCAGCATCCTAAAGAAAACCCCCGCCACGGGCTAAGTTTTCCGGTGGCCTAGGGCGAGCGCTACCTGAACTTGGTGGAAGCAGTGAACGTTCACCAAGCAAGGACGTCTTTCACCTCGCCGGCGGAGACCTACTCTCAGAGGGAACTCAGAAACCCGTCCCGGGGCGCGCTGGCCACTGCCTCCAACCTCGCGGGGACTGCGGTACCCGAACCAAACGCGGGCTACGAAGCCCAGCCCAGCGGGCTCTTGGAGGGAGCCCACACCATCAGCCGGGGCATGAACCCCACCACTTCAGCCCGGTCTCGGACCATCCTCAGGGCCACCAGGACCACTGCTCCTCCTCCTGAAGAACATGGGTGTGGCTGTCCCAGGACACTGCTGGCCCTGCGGGGTGACCTCGAGCCACCTCTGCACAACAGGCCAGGACACTGCGGCCATTATTAAAGCAAATCACCTTCAGTCCAGCCGGGGAAAATACATATGCACACACGCCCATTTATAAAATTCTTCCTAACTATTGGTTTAAAAAAAAAAAGTATCCAATAAACTTCTTTCTGTTAACAACAACAACTAGACTTATACTTCCTGTTTACAGCAACTGGGGCAGAACCCGGGCTGGGGCAGCTGAGAGACCCCTCGGGCCGGCGGGTGCTCCCCGCATGGCCACAAGTCCCACCTGACAACCCTGCAACTCCGCAACCCCACCCACAAGCTGCAAAGAAGAGCGAGGAGCAAGAACGACTGGAACACAAACCTGAACGCGGGGCTGCAGACTCCCCAGCCGCTGTCCTGCAGCCCCGCCCCACTCCGCACACGGGGCCTGGCGCACAGAGGCAGGGCCAGGGGCGACTGGGAACAGCCCTGTGGCGCCCCGTGCTCAGCTCCGGGCAGGCGCCAGCCACCAGGCAGCGGATGCCGGGCCAGGAAAGCCACTCCCAGCCTCCCACCCAGAGTAGTGAAGGCAATCACTACCGGTAGTGACACGTATCATTTTAAGAGTAAATGTAGGAGACAACTGCTAAAAGGCCAGCGTGCACAGAAATCGTTCCATACCTTCTCTCCGGCTCTGGGGGCCTGCTGCAACTTCTCGTAATCTTTCTTCGTCTCCAAAATCTTTTTCACAAGTCCACCTGTTGAAAAGAAGTGGTTTTACGTTAAAGCTTATTCTCTGTCCCAGGCACTGACCAACAGGGTGGGAGGATGGGAGGACACTAACCTTACCCTCCCTCTTCAAGGCTGAAACAGTTTCATCACCTCTGATAAAGACAGTGTATGACAGAAGGGTGGCAGAAACTAACTACGAAATTTCAAAACGTTCCAGGGAAATCAGCTGTGTGAAAGGTGGGAAGCTTCGGAAACAAAAGAAACTATTTCCAAAAACTAAGGAGAAATGTAGATTAAAACCAAAAATCCCACTAGCTATTACAAACAGATACAACAATTCTGAATTGTTTCCAAGTGCTAACCCTGCTTTCAAATTGGGACAAGAACATTGAATTGCTCTTACTACTACTCATAGGGCAAATATGATATGTAAAATCATTTTCCTAAAAGTACTGTCCTGTGGAGTCACAGTGTAGCTCAGTGGTAGAGTGCTTCCCTAGCATGCACGAGGCCCTGGGGTGTGTATGTGATCTCCAGGGAGACGTGACCGCCTGAGCGATGACGGCCCGTCCACACAGGAAGGACCGCGAGGCTAGGAAGAGCGATGAAAATGATTTCTTTGTACCGCAGTGAAATAAACGCCAGCACGGACTGTCAAGTAAAGAATAAAAAGCAAGACAGAGACAAGGGCAGATACACACACACGCACGCACACGCACACTTCTTTTAAAGTCCTCACCATACTTTTACTGCTGCCTGTAGGGGCAGGGGAGCGTGGGGCGGAAGAGACAGAGGCCAAAGCCCCGACCCCACACCTTGTTTTCTGCGCCTGACCTTAAAGCCACGTGAATGTTTTACATGAGTGAAAAGAAATTATAAGCACTAATGAAAACAGCGGGAGGGAAATAACCTTAAGAATATCACACTGGCCAGCACAGGGCAGTGGAGAATTCTTTCACAACTTTCAAACCCGGTGACTGCCTGTGTGTCCCCGCTGGGACCTCGGCTAGCCTCACCACGTGGCCCTGTGGGGCACCGTGCTCCAGCCCGGCACTGCCGCGAGCCAGGACGGCGGCACAAGGCCGAGGGGCCACACCTAAGATCAGCGGGTGAGGGCAGAGCCCCTGAACCCTGAATCTGGCTGGAAATCGCAGCAGGGGGGCTGGGGTGCACTTCCTCACGGCCAGGCGCAGCCTGCTCTGCCAGGGTCCGGCCTCGGCCTTGCTGTGCAGCCGCGCCCTGGGTGCCCAAAGCCCACACCCGAGGAAGGCAGCGCGCCCCTGTCCCCTTCACGGGAAGCAGGTCCAGGCTGAGTCACCGGCAGCATCTGCCTGACCCCGAGGCCGGGGCCCACCTACGCCCGGCCAGGCAGCCTGGCTCCGAGCAGGGCTCCCAAACAGGCTGAGGGAAGGGGAACGCAGGGAGGCAGCATGTAGCCTAACGAGCAGCAGCCGACGGTGAGAGACAGGGACCTGGGGCCAGGCGTCTCGGCACACGTGCCACTGAGGACGCGGCAGCAGGTCAGCCAGCTGCAGCACGGGGACCTGATGCACATCCAGAGACACGCGCCACGGGGACGCAGGCCACCTGACGACAGCGAGGCACTGCTGTGAACATGAGGAGTGCGGTTACGCTGCTCCCGGGGGCCCCCACCGGGAGAGACGGACGCACGAGAGGTTCCGGGGAAGGCCGGGAGGGGCAGGGCTGGGCGAGCGGGCCCGGGCACGCGAGGCACAGTCACTGCCGCTGCACCACGGCGGGCTGGCAAGGCGCTGGGAGCCAAGCTGCCTGTGCCTTGGGTATCGAGGACAAGGCCACTGCTTCTGAGTTTGGCAGGGCCCCATGGGACGTGAGCGCAGCTCGGGGAGCTGGTGCACACGGTGACTCGGCCTTCGCTGGAGAAAAGTTTCCTCTCCCTGTGTGAAGCCACCAAGGCATGCTGACTGTCCGGCTAACGGATTAGCCTCTCCTCCTGTCCCAGGCCTGCCCTCCCCTGAAGCTCTCGTGAACTTGGTCACATGCGGATGTACAAGCAAACGCGCAGGGGCGGGAGCCGGGGCGGATGACGGGGCGGGTGCCGGGGGCGGGTACCGGGGCGGGTGCCGGGCAGCTCCTTCTCCCGTCAGCCGGGAGGGCGCCGCCCACCCCCAGCGTCATGTGTTCATCTCTGTCCCCTTCATCCCCCACCGTCCTCCTTCTGCAGTGCCACGAGTGGGGCCAGACGCGGCAGCAAGGCCTGGGCAGGACCTCAGGGAGCCAACCCGCAGCGCACCAGGTTAAGAGCCCCAGTGCGTCTCTGGGGCCCACAGTACCTCCCAGGCCCGAGGGGCAGCAGCACCCCTCCCAGACCACACTCCGTCAGTTAGCCAGCCAGGGGCGCCTCGGACAGCTGCTCTCACCCCAACCACAGCCCAGCACCACGGCCCCAGGTACCAGACACTTCCAAAGCACCACACAGGAGAACTCACCGTGCCTCTCGTCATCCTCTAGGTCTGCTGCTGGCACCTGAGTAGGAACAGGAGGGGGAAAGAAGACTCAGGCGGGCTGAATTCTCACGCCACAACCGTGCTCCACGCATCACCAAAAAGGAACGGCGAAATTCAACAAGGCAGGCAGCCAACCGTGCAGTCAGCTAAACTGCACAACCCCGCAAGCTGGCATTCTAACACAGTGTGCTTAAACAGAATTACTAGAAGCTCCACCAGCTGGCAAACGAACCATTTCCATTTCTGACATCTCGGTGAGCGGAGGGGCAGCTTCCACCACAAAATGCTCATCCTCCTCGTTGTCAGAAGCCTGCGAATCTATAATCACGCTGGCGACGGCTTTACCACTCCCGGTCCTGGACGAGAGGAAATGAGGAGACATTAGAAACGCCCGCCGCGTCTGCGCAGTTCTCACACAGCCTGTGCACCTGGAACGGCAGCCGTTATCAGAGAGGAGTTCAACCGCCACTGTCACCACCACCTGGGGGAGGCAACACGGGCGACAGGGGACCCGGGGGAGGCTCCGGGCTGTGCTCGGGCTCTCCCCACCCCTGCAGCCACCGTCTAAGGTAGCAGAGAAAGCCTGGCATCTTCCCGTGTGTTTTAGGATTTAATTGCCTACGAATGGACATGTTTCCCTTTGCGCCACCGGAAACGCCTGCTGCCTTCTCTTTTCCTCAACAGCAAGCTCTCCTGGCACACAGGGCGCCCCCACCCATTTCGGCATAGGCCTGGGGCCCCTGGCCCACACTGGTCCCCCACTCACCACCCCGACACCCGCCTCACCTGTCTATCGTTAACGCCTCCGCGCTCTCCTGTCGCCGGACCCGGGGAGGCGCAGGCCGTGCACTGCCCGGCCGAGGTAGTCTTCTAAACCCAGACGTGCGGACAGCAAAAGAGGAACACAGAACACCTTCAGAGTGGACCACAGAAGACCCAGGCCAGCACTAACCCCCGTCCACCGCATCCGCAGCACACTGGTTAGAGCATCGTCCACGAGTGAGCTGGGAACCCCCAATCAACACACGGTGTCCACGGGGCAAAATCTCAGGCCACTCGGCCGCGGCCACGCACACCCCGAG
>RJWM01049424.1:0-10978 GCA_004363535.1 Dasyprocta punctata
CCCGTAAGCAACCTGCTGTTTCGGAGGTCTGGCTGGATTAATAGCAACCAAGGAACATCAACCAACTTTTGTTTTGTAGATTTGGCCAGGCCTCTGGGCAGCAACCCAAGCATCTCTTTATAGCAGGCAATGTAGCAAATATGGGGGATTCTCTTCTGTCTTGTCTTTTATTATTAATAAAATATTAAAAAAAAAAAAAGATACACAATAAAATTTTTTAAAATTAGAAAGTCATATTCTTTATTAAACTGGCTAAATGATCCAGACTGGCATAATACCCAAATACTAGTACTCCGAGGTTTAATGTCTTAACATTGCCCACTGCTCATTTAAAAATACAGGTCATAAGAAAACATAAGACAAATCTAAATGAAAGAGTATTCTATAAAGTAATGTGCACTTTTCAAAAATAACAGTTTCATGAAAGACCAAAAAGCACTGCAGTACACATATTCCACACTAAAGATAACAACAGGAAATAAAACAGAAAAAAAAAGTATGGAAGACATACTATAAATAAGGTTTTGTTACTATGCTATCTCTCTCATTTTTTATCATTTAAAAGTACAGGGAGGTTTGTCTCAGTATGCACGATAAACTTGGTCTAAAAAAACAGAACAGAACCAGGTGTGGTGGTGCATGCCTGTTATTCCAGCATTCTGGAGGCTGAGACAGGAAGATCACTTAGAGTTTGAGACCAGCCTGGGCTGCATAGTGTGTTCAAGGCCAGGCTGCACTACATAGCAAGACTTTGCCTTTAAAAAAAGAAAGAAAAAAAAGGGGGACACTTTTTTTTTTTTTGGTACCAGTACTATTTTGAAAGGTACACTAACATTGTATAATTCTGGACTAGGAACAAACCTCTGTTTAGAACCTTCTAATGAAAGGGTTAACTTGATCTTCACAATTATTAAATAACAACTGTTCAGTAATATTTTACTCAGAAGAATCACTAAAAATGTAACAAATAAAACAGTTGCCTTCTAATAAACCTATTCTTTCAACTAGTAAGGATTTTAAAATACTAAGTTAAAAGATGAAAAAAAAAACAATTTACACAGGATAGCTTGCTTATATTATGACTAGGCTAACAAACCTGGCACCTTGCTTGGAAACTATAACATACACATCCATCAACACAGCCCTGTAGAGTTCTCCAGTTAGACAGGGTGGGAAAAATGAGAACAACTCTAGAAATCAGATAAACCAGGATGGATCTCAATTACATAAAATAATTATACCAATTTTTGATGGGAATAACGTCTCATCATCCAACTGATCCTGGACCCAGGTCATCAGATAATCAATATACTTTGGTGCAGAGCACTTAATAGGTTTCTTTATATTTGTTCCATCTGCCCAATGATACTCATATCTGCAATAAAAAGATAAAAAACACACAGAATATCAAATAGAGAACAAATATTTTTACATTCTCTATATACATACACTGTATATACAGAAAAGTTTTAAACAATCTGCTCCTCCAAATAAAAGTATGTAGTATTTTTAAGTTGCCAGTGATCTACTTTATCACAAGCCGAGCCAAGCAGACTCCGCAAACTCACCTTTTATGTTTACACACTTTCTTTGTGTATAAACTTTCTTTCTCAGCTTCCCTCATATTGGGTAGAATCATATATTATTATAGCAGAAAAACCTGCTTACTTCTAGTTCTATGATACCCTTGAAGTTAATGGGTTTTTCCATTTAATGGACTTTTCCTTATGCAGTACAATTCTTTTTAACTTGGAGCTTCTGTGTAAAGGATGCAGAATGACACAAAAAAACTCCAAAGTAAGATTAACAAAAATGAGAAAGATTCAATATTTCAGTACACTTGGCTGAGGCACTAAACATGCACTTAAAGAAAATCTGCAACTCAAAGATGCTCCTAGGTGTATTAACAGAATATGATCCTTTATTTAGTAAACATGTAATGTGCACCTATCATGTAAGGACTTCAACAATAAGAGCAAGGCATGCTTAAATGAAGAACACTTCACTACTCTCAGAGAGAACTAGTCTAACAGAAAATTTTCTACAACTAAAAAGCTGGGGGTCTCCAGCACTTAGGAGGCTGAGGCAGGAGGATTACTGCAAGTTCAAGCAAGCCTGGACTACACAGTGAGACTCTGTCTCAAAAAACAAGAAAGTCTAAGAGTCTCACACTCACATGCACATAAACACACATACACACAGCACACACAAAGAAACATGCAATTGCAACTCCAAAGTTAAGGAACGCCCTAAAATGAATCAGCATTTAGATTTTTCCTCTATAAAGTTACTTCTGCTCCTTCATTCTTTGAATCAACTGTTGTTCTCTATGCTTCTCCTTAGAGTTTGAACTGAAAGAAGAAATACCTTGGGGTATTTTAAATGATAAAAATTATCTTGAGGTAGAATAAGAATGCTTCGTATTTAATAATAACTACTTATACCTAAACAGTAACTCTAAACACCTAAACGCAACATTCTGTGGAGTACCTTATTGCGAAAGCTGGGCAACAGGAATGACTGTCTAGTTCACTTTGAAGGTCTCTGAGGGAGATTTCCCAACACTTCTTAATGTCATGTTGCAATGATTAATCACCTACCCAGGGAAAAGTCTTCCCATTACAAACTAGTCTTTAGTGCAATTTAAGCCTAGTTCTCTTGTTTGATCTTCTTTGGAGATAGAAAATGACTTTAACCATCTTTGGTGATAAAGACCAACTTCTAACCATCATTATTCTTTGTTGGAGATCGCTACAAAGCAGTTCTGAGTAGGATTTAAAATTTACTAATTGGCATTTTATTTATCTGTGAGCTTGTCCTAGGCCTAGGCCCCTTGCCTGGTGATGGGAGCTGATTCATAGTAAAGAAACTCTATGAATCACTGGTCCTGACCGAGGCCTGTAGTGGCCAATGAGGTCAGAGATACCTCAAAAGGCAAGGTAAAGAAGGTTGCAGTTGAGGACACATTGGCTCCGTAATTAATTATGTTAATAGAGACTGCCCTGCAGGCATCTTACTCTGCAGGGCATCACAATCCCATCATAAAGGGCATCTTGGAGATAAAATAGTTCTCCATTTCTGGCATTCCTTCCTACTTGGAGATGTTCTTAAAGTGACTCCCAAGTCCTGCTCAGTTCCGGCACCACCCTCAGCACCTCCCTCAGTATCCCCTCTCTTAGTCTATTTGAAAATATTATACAGGTGATCCAGAGAAACTCTTTGTCTTAGCCCTCATGATAGCTGCAGAGTCAAGAACTCTGCAGGGGCTTTGATCCTCCTGGAGCCCTAAAATCACACCACTTGTCTCATTTATTTAAGCCCTCGCCATACACGCGTTAGGAAGATTGGGGATCTAGGCCGGGTTCCTGATAATTCTTCATTTAAGAAATGGAATTCAGCTGGGTGTGGTGGCACACACCTGTGATCCCAGCACTTGGGAAGCTGAGGTAGGAGGATCACTTAAGAGTTCAAGGCTGAGAGGGCTACATAGTGAGTTTAAGGCCAGCCTGAACTACATAGTGAGACTCTGTCTCAAAAAAAAAAAAAAAAAAAAAAAAAAAAAAAGACAGGAATTCATCCATGTTTATGTAAAGAAACCTTAATATTTTATCCTCACAATCAAGTTTTTTATCTTGTTAAAGATTTTCAGGTGTAAAGTGAAAAGAGCCACACGAAACTGAAGAATCACATTCAATAAACTAAAGTTTTTTCTTTTTAAAGAAATCAAATTTCTACTTTATTTTTTGAAAAATAAAACACCAATTGCTGATACTTCTAGAGCTGAAAACTATGAACTCCTAATCTTTTTATGTTTATACTTAAGATGATTTCCTTCATTTTGTAGTTCTACCTTCCCTCCACCCATTTGTTTACTCTTCGACAGAACAGTCCCTTTGAAATTCTTTTCTGTCATCACAGTATGAACTGGTAAACTATAACTTCAAGACATTCATCATATTTTAATAATAATAATCAGTTACTGAGAACCAAGCCCTGTGAGCCATTACTCAATACTTCTTCATAAGAGGCTAGTACTAAGTGCATGTAGAACACACTTAATGTAAAATCTAAAATGCTTCAAAACATCTTTTATGCTGAAAAGCTTGGGAAGTGGGAAATTTCACACTTAGCCTCACATGATGGGTCAAGTACACTAGAAGTACTTAACAGCACTGTACGTAAAATTACAACAAAATTGCCTTCAGTTTATGTATCTTGGGCTGTAATGGTCAGTTTCCATTGCTGGGGCAAAATACCTTACATACATAACTTAAAGCACAAAGCCTGTATTTTGGCTCTTGGTTTCAGTTTTCAGTCCAGGGTAAGTCGGATCCAAGGTAGAAATATCACAGCAGAAGGCTGTGGTGGAGAAAATGTTGCTCAGTTCAAGACAGCCAGAAACCAGGGTGGGGCTGGAAACAGCCAGAGAGAATGGAGCCACAGACCAGGTATGCTCCCCAAGGTCATGCCTCCATGGCCCCTCGACACACTCAGGAGTGGCTTTACTATTTCTCTAAGCATCTCTCAAGTCAATCAAGATAAACCATCATAAAGGTGTATATGAAACATAAAATGAATTCTATCCTTAGACTTGTGTTTCATTCCTGAGATACTCATGTATATGCAAATACTCCAAACTTCAAACCACCTCTTGTCCCAAGCACTTCAGACGAGTGATACAGCTCTCAAATAAATCCAGAGGAACTTGCTTTCCTAGAAGGCAATGCTGTTTCACTCCTCAGTGCATAATTAACCAGCTATAGTAACAGCAAAATTGAAAACATCTTTTTTTTGGTACCAGGACTCGCACTCATGATCTTGCACTTGCCAGGCAGACGCTCTGCCACTGAGCTATATCCCCAGCCCAAAAACATCTACTTTCACAAATGAAACTGGAATATCTAAAGTAAATACCAATAATGCAACCAGAAGAAGTGCTAAAAGAAATTTCATTTTTAAATGCCCCTTTTTCTTTAAGAAATCTTCCCAAAACAAGTAACAGAAATTCACTTTCTCTTTGATGAAATGAGGAAACACCTGTCTCTCTGAACCACCATATCAAAAACTGAACAGCGCTACCCAAATCATGTAAACGCAAACAGGGTTAGGAAAGACAAAAAGAGGCACCTGAAACAACGATGACCACAGACGACAGCTCCCCAAAGTAAATACCCAACTAACTCCACACAAAGAGGTCTAGCAGGAAGCAGGGGACTGACAGATACTGGATTCTGAGCTAACTGCAGCTGTTCATCCCTGGGGGCTCGAAAGAGGTGACGGTCCAGATGCAGCTCTGTGCCTTTTCCTTTACTGAGAAGCCAGTCTCTAGATCTTTCCTGAGTTCTGATACAGTACCTTTGTCATGAACTCCTTGTTCGGTCATCTGAGTAAATTCTTTGTTTGTGACGGTTCCAGAGAAGACATATTTGTGGTGAATGTTGTGTAATGAAATAAAATATATAATCCATGAAAGGTCTTATATTTAGGTATCATTAAATAAATAGCAGTTAACATTGTTATTATTAATAACAGTAACAATAAGAGCCAGTTTCAAAAATGCATTAAGTCTAACCAACATTTATTGGTTGTTAACTAGGTAGTAAGTAATGTCTTTGCACCAAAAGCAACTTAACAGAAAACAAATCTAACAGGCTAAATAATGCATGTGTGGGTCAGGAGTGCAATTCCATAACAGAACCCTTGCACTTGCTTAACATGCAGAAGACCATGGATTCAATCTCCAGTACCACAGGAAAAAAAAAAAAAAAAAAAAAAAAAAAAAAAAAAAAAAAAAAAAAAAAAAAAAAAAAAAAAAAAAAAAAAAAAAAAAAAAAAAAAAAAAAAAAAAAAAAAAAAAAAAAAAAAAGAAAGAAAGAAAGAAAAGAAAAGGACAAATAGCATAAGAAGTATAATGTAGCAAAGACATGTCATCATTACAAAGGTAAAAAAAGCTAAAAGCTAAATAGGCCACAGTTAGTCTGAAAAATCAGAAGGCTTCAAGGAAAACCAGTTGATATGGGCCTTAAAGATGGGTAAGATTTGATTTGATATACTAACAGAAGTTAGAGAAATGGAAAACAAGAAAAATGTCCAAAAGAAAAACAGACTAAACGAATTTTCAGGAAATAAGAAATGGAGGGAACAGCAAGGTATTTTTAATAATCTAATTTGGACAGACTAAAGAATATACAAGAGTGTACAGAAGAAAGGCAGGATGGAAGACAATACAGAGAGCATCATAAAACTCAAAGAACCTGAACTTGATATATTAAATCAGTGGCAAATCACTAAAGGAGTTGCTAAGTAGAAAAAAAAAATCACAGAAGCTTCTTTCTTATCTAAGAACTACAGAACAAAGATGAGAACTGGTCACTGAGTGGGTCTTACTTTGGTCCAGCTGACATGACTGGACAACTCTCCTCCGTACAGAAGTCTGTGATGGTTCCATACAGCATGTTGATCTGGTTGAAGAAATCCACAGCTGCAAAGCAAGTGTTATTAGTCAGCAGCACCTCAATTTATAAATCACTGACATTTCAAATTATAAGATACTATCGAATATTTAAAAAAATACTGTTTTGCTTTTCCATAAAGTCTAGACATTGAGTAGATGGCTTCAATTAAATCTCATTTTAATTCAATTCATACAAATTTTCTTCACTTACAAAACTCATCAATATCTTCACTAATGCTGAAAAGCCCCAAACCTTTTATTCCCCAACTTACTCTGGATCAATTCCCAAGAGTGTATTTTACTTACACATTTTCACTTCTAGGAGTTAAAGGCTCTCTCGCATTTTACTAATTTCATAAAATCACTACTAAACTCTTTTAAAAAAAAAGTAAGTTGAATTTAGAAATAAATATACTACTGAGAGGGGGACTTAAACATAATAGTCGGGCCAGGGATGTAACTCAGCAGCACAGCACCTTGCCTGGTAAGCCCAAGGTCCCTAGTTCGATTCCCAGTACCAAAAAAAAACGTAACAGCAGGAGGATCACTGTGAATTTGAGGCCAGCCTGGGCTACTTAGTGAGTTCAAAGCCAGCCTGAACTACACAGCAAGACCCTGTCTCAAAAATAAAAACAAATAAACAAAAATAATTTCATTTTCAGAAATAAAATACCACAAAGACTCAAGATGGATTATGGTATGACTCTATCACAATATTAAGTTGCTAACTATATCCTACAATAACCATCACCTTAGCCTTGCCCAGCAATGAGACTACTAACCTAATTCAGAGAAACAGGAAGGTTACTTACTGTTCACAGCAACCCACTCATTTAGGTCTTCTCCCTCAGGAAGCATGACAGCCATCCTGAGATTGCCACTGCCAAGGGTGGCTTCTGCGTGTTTCAACAGCTCATACTGGTGAGAACCCTCTGGGATGTTCTTCTTTGGTTTAAAAGTCTTAGAAGAGCGACTGCCACTATGAACAAGAAAGAAGAAACATAAAAACATTTATTTTAACATTCAAGGTAAGACCTTGAATCTGATGATATTATTGTATCATTGTTGTTCTTAAATATCCACAAATAACAGCAAATATACTTTTAGCCACTCCCAGCATTCAACCTAAACTTAAATCCTGGCAATGTAACTGCTATAACTAGTACATGCTCTACTAAAGAGACCTACAAACTTTCTTCTATGTTCCCTACTTTAACTCTGAAGACAAAAACTCTTCACAATAAATTAATGACTCAGGATTAAATTGTAAACTATAAAAATAAGTGTTTCCATTATTACCATTTTATTCCTTTTTTACCCCTATTCTCTCATTCTAACACAAATACACTCTTTTATAAGAAATATAAAGGTATAATGCTACATCAATAAACAGAAACATCTGGCAGGCATGGTGGTGCAGCCTGTAATCCCAGTACCTGGGAGACTGAGACAAGAGGTGTATATATATACACTACCAATTACCAGATGCAACATCAACAACTCTTAGTCTATAATTCTGATTAAAGTTAAGCAGCTAGACATTAGGATCATGATATCCCTGGTCTGCTCAAACGTATGTACACAATTTACACATATACATATAGTCAGCCCTCCATATCCATGAATTCTCCACCTGCTGATTCAACCAAGCAAGGACTGGGTACTTGGAGAAAACTATCTATACTGAACACATACACACTCTTCTTGTCATCACTCTTTAGGCAAGATAAGGTAACACTTCTTTACATAGCACTTACATCCTATCAGCTACTAGAAGTAATCTAGAAGTGATGGAAAGTATACAGGACAGGTGGAGGTTATATGCAACTATTACACCATTTTATAAAAGAAACTTAAGCATCTCCAGATTTTATCTGTGATAAATCCTGGACCCAGCCCCTCAAATATATAGGACAACTACACACACACACACAGACATACATAGACACACACAAACACACATACACACACACACACACAGTTTCTGTGCATCAACTGAAACAGGGCTTACAAGAGCATTTAAAGCCAGGGATTTAGCTCAGTGGCACAAGTGCTTGTCTGGCAAGTGCGAGGTCATGAGTTCAATCCCTGGTACCAAAAAAAAAAAAAAAAAAAAAAAAGGAGTGCTTAATGGCAGACATGGTGACACACAACTATAAATCCTTTTACTCAGAAACCTAAAGCAAGAGGATCCCAAGTTTGAGGCCCGGAGGGGCAATGATAGGATCTTGTCTCAGAATAAAAATAAATAAATAAAAGGTTTGGAAATATAGCTCAGTAGCACTCCCTGGGATCAACTCCTAGTACTGAAAGAAAAAAAAGTTTTCAAGAGATGGAATCTTCTATTAATGCTGGCAAATTCTTATATCAAAGTGTAATATCTTTAATACACCTCCTTGTCTTTGCATGTAAAGTAACAGACTAGGAAGAATTAGGAAAGACTGTATTGGTGGGAATTCTATAGCTTTATGTTATTAAATTCATACCATTTCAGTCGTTTGCAGGTATGAATATGAAAGCAGAATTCTCAAAAGAACACATAAACAATGGTTATACTCTCAAGCTCTTCATAGCTTTCATCTATTACTCCCTTCTCCCAAGGTTAGCCCCCAAATCCCTTCCTCTTTCCCCAAAAAAAGTGGTAGGCAGAGCTTTCAAAAAGTACTGAGGATCTCAAAATAAACTAAGAATCCACCTGTTGGCCCAAATGTCCAATTCGAATGATGGGTATTCGTATTTCTAAATCGTATCTTCTACTGGCATTTTCATTTAAATGTCAGTATTTTAGAATTAAACTTGTGTTCCTCAACTCTATACAGTCTCCTCCCAAATCTCCCTTCAGCAGTCAAGGAATCTCTTTAAAAACACTCATCAGGTGATGTTATTCCTTTGCTTAGACTCACTCAGTATGTTTCCAGTGATTTCAAAGTAAATCCAAAGGTTAAATATGAGCTATATCGCTGAGCATGGTGGCACAGGACTGTAATCCCAGCACTCAGGAGGCTGAGGCAGAAGGATTACCATAAGTTCAAAGCCAGCCTGCTCTACATAGCTAAACCCTGTCTCAAAAAAAAATATTTATGTGTGTGTATTAAATAAATGTATGTAAGACAGGGCCAGGAGTTTGGCTCAATGGCTTAAGCGCCTGCCTGGCAGGTGCAAAGTTGTGAGTTCAATCCCTGGTGCTGCAAAAAAAAAAAAAAAAAATGTATATAAGACATGTTAAGTTCTAGGCCTATTCTAGTATGGAAATTTTTCTCCCATTTAATCAGACAATGTATTAAAATGTGAAATTCACTCCAAACATTTCTAAAATATAATTACACAATGGCAAACAGAAACACCGAAACAACACCCAGGATTTGGAGGCAAATTTATTTACGTTGACGAGCACTGATCAGAATCATTCCCAGAATATTAGGTCCTAATCTCTGGTGGTCTAGGGTGTATATAGGATAAGCAAGCAGGAAGTACAAAGGCAGAATGGTTTGTCAGTTGGGGGTTGGTTTATATAATGTGCATCATAGTGCCCAGCTATGCATCACAGTGACCAGTTATTTTTAAGAAACTCAAGTATGCTGGGGGGCAGGGGGACATTTTCTGTTACAATTAAAATATAAAATTCATCTATTTAAATATAATTATGCCTCCCAAGATTGAGCCTTGTTTCATTTCCTTCCTTGCCTTTCTTGAAGTTTAATATGAGAAACATGTTACCAACACATTTCACAACCAGACACCTTATTAGTTTATGTTTGATTTTAATTACAAAAATAGCCCTCATATGACTAATGTGGTACAGGTCTCCAGATGGGGTGCCACGTACACTCCCTTCACCCTTCACTGGGCTCCAACTAGTGCAGCAGCTAAGGACGAGGCAGGCAGCTCTGCAAGGGCTGCCAGGGGCCCCAGCCCCGCATGCTCCAGGGTCAGAGTCTCCTGGCCCCTAAGACCCAGCTTCACCAGAGTTCTGGAGTTTGCAATGTTTTCCCAATCAGTTTCCCTTCTAGATTTGATCTTCCCCCAAACTAAGTCTACCTTAGATGGTAAGCTTTGGCAGAAAGGAAAAAATGAGAGTTTGATTTTATGAAGGCCAGATCTGACACACATTAGCTGTGTTATGTTAAGGCAAATTAGTTAACTTTTTAGAGCCTCCTTTCACAATAAAAGTCTAATAAAAGTATCAAATCATCACCAATACCTGTATCCCAGAACATGCAAAACTGAGAAAATAATGCATGTGAAAAAGCTCTAAAACTGTGTCAAAAAAATTAAAACAAAACACAAAAATTAATTAATCAATTAAAAGCTTTTTTTTTTTTTTTTTTTTTTTTTGCGGCACCGGGGATTGAACTCACAGCCTCGCGCCTGCCAGGGCAGGCGCTTAAGCCACTGAGCCAAACTCCCGGCCCTGGTTTTCTGAGGCAGGGTCGCACTATGTAGCTCAGGCCGGCCTTGCGCCGCGTTGTAGCCCAAGCCGGCCTCGAACTCACAACGCTCCGCCTACCTCAGCCTCCCGAGTGC
>RJWM01049425.1:0-11126 GCA_004363535.1 Dasyprocta punctata
TCTAATTTTACAGGTGAAAGCCTAAGCCTCAGAAGAAGGCAAAAGATAGAAGGTTGATGGTAATTTCTCAAGTCAGAGAATAAGGTATGAGTTTATTGTCATCCACACTTATAAATACAGCCACTCCAAATATGAATAAAATAAATGCTTTTCACTTTTCTCTGTCTTAAGATGAAACAGTGGAAATATTAATTAAATATTTATTTAACAAATGTAGGATAAATGAGTAAGGGGTATTCTAACCTGAAGATACAATAATCAGCTTCAAATACTCAGAGGACTGTCATACAAAGAATGAAAAACTCCATGTTTCTCCAAAAAACAGATCTTGAACAAATAGGTAAATATAAGTAATCAATAGGCTATAAGATAGTTGTACAAACTACACCACTTATTTTAATGGCCTCTTTCCCTACACAATGCATTTCACTTCTAGCTGTTCCCCTCTTCCAAGAGGAGATATATTACAACTTAATATTTTCATTAATGTCTTAAGTAAGTTCCATGTTCGTAGCAAGTGGTGCATTGCCAACAATGGATGTACTCAAATTATTGGAGAAAAATCTAATGTTACTGTTATAGTTTGTATCTAGATGTCCCCCCAAACCCTCATACAGTCATAGTAGCAGGCTTCTAGAGTTTGTGACTGATTCATGGTCCAATGCTGGGATTATGGGTGTGAGTGCTACACATGCCCTAGGGTAGGTGTGGCCTACATACCATATAAGGGACAGAGTCTTCTTTTGAGTTCCTCCCTTTTGCTCTTGTTGCTTTTTCTGCCTTCTACTGCCATGAACTGTTGCCCTCTGCCATGTGCCACCCTGTCTTGGAGCCAGCTGATTACAGACTGAAACCTCCACAAACTGTGAACTCAATGAACCTTTCCTTCCTTCATTTTGGGCATCAGGAATTTTGTCTCAGCAGTGAGAGAGAAATAACCACGACAGTTACCAAGATGGTTTACTAAGGAAATGTTACTTGGATATATTTTTATATTCTACATCAGTTATTCTCATGAGGTGGGGAGAAAAGAAAAATACAATATTCTTCAAATAGGGTGAATTGCAATTCCCAGTCCCACTTGCACCCCAAGTGAATGACTACAGTCTTCACGTGATCATACAGATGGGAGTGCAGTGTATGCTGGAGCAGGGAAAAGACAGTCGACAGCCCCTCTTCTCCAGGAAGCTTCTGCTTATTTTTTCACTGGGATATATAAACTAACCACACAGTATTGACAGGCCCTATGTAAATTGTTAAATATTACAATATGAGAATAGTTTCAACTGTTCAACATAATGTTCAAGGTCAAAGTATATATAAAGTACTTTATATTTCGAATACCACCACAACCACTACTCAATATTTCTTCCACCTCTCATGCCTATATCAAATAATAATACAAATCTACTTTACAAACCAAATGCAAAGATATAAGTTTCAATGCAATAAATTGCCTCATGAAAATAAGAGCATTCACATATATAATGGAGCATTGAGAGGATATCGTAATGCATAAAACATTATTCATTACCATTGGGAATTATTCTACTGCTTACAAAGCAGTTTCCCATGTAGTATTTGGTTAAATGTTATAACTCATTCAAAAGAAGTATTCCAATGAAAGGAAATGCTAGCAGTTTGTATTTGTCAAGGAAAGCCGACCTTCTTTCTTAGACTGAATCTTCACAAGTGCAAGCATACTTTCATTTAGTAAGTGAGCCCCACGCCGGGATGGGGAAGTGGGCTGCAGGGAGTCAGTAGAAGGAGGCAGTCAGTGCTTCACACTGTAGTCATAGCTCTGGGCACTTCCTTTATCTGGCTCCAGTGTCCCTGTCATTTCTGTGATGCAATTCTGCCAACTTGGTACCTTAATTTTTTTCAACAATTTTTGCTTTTGAAATCTCACCAGTAAGACTGCCTACAATCAGTCTGTCCCTGGCATCAGCATAGCCAGTGGCACAATGAGCAACACTCCTGCCCCTTCCTGTTTGCCTACAATGACCGTAAGGCCATAGCATCTGCCAAGGCCACGTAATTGACAAGGAAGAGGGGGGCAGCAGTTCTTAACGTGGCACCCCCTTCAGAAGGTTTCCATAACGTAAGACTTGTGAAATCTTCCTTAGAGTATTAAAAATCAGAATTCCATGAACAAATAATACACCAGGTGCGGTGGCACACATCTGTGATTCAAGCACTCTGGGAGGCTGAGCCAGAAGGATTAACTTAGCAACTTAACAAGACACTTTCTCATAAACAGAACAAAACAAAACAAAAATGGCCAGGGATGTACTTCAGTGTGAAAGTCCTAGGTTCAATCCCTATTGTCAAAAACAAAAATAATAACATAATAAATCTGTGCACATTCCTGTGATCCCAGCACTCAAGAAGACAAGGCAAGATTGCTGCAAGTTCAAGGCCAGCCTGGGTTACATAGTGAGTTCAAGGCCAGCCTGAACTACACAGCAAGTCTGAGTCTGAAAAAAAACAAAATAATGATACTTGCATAGAGCAAAAGTTTATGAACATTTTGCCATCTGAATGTAGTGTCAAAATGGCAGTAAGCTTCATGCCAGGCTAATGATTCATGGGACAATACTTTATATCACAGCTATCACATGTCTGATATGCTGACAGTTATTAGAGTATGAAAGAACCCTGATGATTCTTTTCTGCACCATCCCCAAGATCAATGAAGGAAATAACCAATGAGATGCCAGAATGCAGCACTTCTGTGCCATCATCTCACTGAGCCCTGGAAGCCCTATAATAGTACATGGAAGAATAAACTTTAACAGATAGTACAGGTCATGGGCAGATCTTTGATAATAAAACAATGATAGGGATCGTTACCAATAATGATAACATAAAACAGGATTTTTTTAAAAAATAGAAATTCTGCTTTCTTCTCTAAGCCCTCTCCACTGTTTCCTCTAAACTCAGCTAGGGCCAGACCACTCTGAATATGTCAGTCTCACGGACACTCAGCTCAAATAATGTCCATGACCCCCGCCAACTTAAATTGAGATTTAATTATTCGTTGATTAAGCGTTCCTGTGTTCTATTTCTATTCCACCATTTGTAGCAGCTATTTCATTTTATACTTTTTCTAAAATTACTTTAGATCTACATATGTTGGTTTTCTATCTCTCAACAAACAGAATCTGTGCCTAATATCTTTAATGCTATAATTAAACATGGCTCTGCATGCTATATATCATAGGTGCTGCTTAATAATTAAATTCAAGTTCATAAATAGATACATATTGAGCAGGTATGTGGTGTGAATTGCAACAGGCTTGGAAAAGACAAAGATGAAAAAGACATAGATCCTTAACTTGCACTCATGAGACTTACTTTTTAGTAGATAAGAGAGACTTGTGAACAATTAACAAAACTACAAGGTAGAATGTCATAACTGTTCGTGTAATTAGCTAATCTATGCACTAATGCTAAAAGAAAAGGTTTTCTGTAATGATCACAGAGAAACAAGAATTGCTTTACACTTAAAAGGCCTGCTAAAGCTTTGAAGACAGGTAAAGTATTTCAGAAAGCAAAATATGACAAGAGGGCATTTCAGACTGGGCCTAAGCAAGTACATGGAGACCAAGAGCACAAATTACCCTCAGATAATAGGGAGAAGCATAGTACAGCTATTACACTGTGTCTTAGCAACTTTTCTCATGTTGCTAGGACAAAATACCAGACACCAAAAATGAAGGAAGGAAAGGTTTATTTAGCCCACAATTTGTGGAGGTTTCAGTCCATAATCAGTTGACTCCAAGGCAGGGTGGCATGGTACAGGGGCAGCCATTCATGGCAGTAGCACACACCAAAGGCAAAAAAGAACAAAAGCGGATGAGCCCACCTCCTTCCCTCCCTTATACTGTATGCTGGCTACCTGCCCCTGGCCAGGTGCGGCATTCACATAGGCAATTCCAGCACCAGACAAAAACCAATTGCAAATACCAGACTCAGCCAGCTTGGAAAGGCATACCCTCCATGACTGCATGAGGCTTTGGGAGGTCATTTAAACACAAACCATAACAGGCTGCAAGTGAAGGGGGATGTGATAAAAGGGTGAAAGTCTAGTTGTGGTCACTGTAGAAGATGCTGGAGGTCATTCTAAGTATGTACTTGGACTTCATTCTATGGACCACTAGTTCCCAAACTATTTTCCAAAAACTCTAGTCCCAGTGGTTTATGGATTATTAAACAGTTGGGTCATCTGAAACCTGGGGGGAGTGTGCATACTATGCCCCTTCTTGAAAATTTTGTATGCACATTAGAACATTAAAATTTGAAAAGCACAATGATAAACTAACATTTTTAGTAATTTTAACTCTCAAATTCCCCAAGCTCTATAATTCTTCCCATATTTGTTTGTTTTTCCATAACATTTATTTGTTTGTTTGTTTGTTTCTTGAGACAGGGTCTCACTGTGTAATTCAAGGTGGCCTTGAACTCACTATGTAGTCCAGGATTGGCTTGAACTCACCATGATCTGCCTGCCTCAGCCTTCCAAGTATTGGCATTATAGGCGTGCTCCACTCCATAACATCTTTAAGGATGTAATTTTCTAAAGAATATGGTCTGTGAAATACTACTCAGGCCCAGTGTTTTAGCCACTTTTAAGTATACATTTCTGCACCCTGAAATTGATTCTCATTGTCATGCAACAATCTCAATCATCCATCTCCAGAGCTTTTGCGACATGCCAGTCTGAAACAACAATTCCCAATTCCTCCAATACTCCCACCCTGATAACTACCATTCTACTTCCTGTCTGTACGAATTTAACTGTTCTGGGGACCTCACATAAGTGAATCATACAGTATCTGGTGCATTTCACTAAATGATACTTTCAGGATGACTCGTTTTTAAAAGAGGCGGCCAGAGGTTCGTGAAAAAAAGAATAAAGAAAGAAAGAAAGAACCACACGTACTTTTGGCCTTAGAATTACGAACAAGAAGTCAAGCAATACAAATCACACATGGCTTTGAGTGATATAAAAGCATTAAAACTTTCCTCTAGAGGTTAATCGTCTTATAAAAAGGACAGAAATGTAAAGAGCTTTAAGATATATCTTCCCCTGTTGTGTAATTCCTTGGATGCTTCTGTCACACTCTGTCATTTGCTGGAGACTGATCAACATCATAGACTTCAAAAGGCTTTGCCTCTATTTAAATATCCAGCATATGTCAAGCATCACAGAATCTACTGAAGCTACTGTACAAGATCTACAGGAAGCCAGAGCACAGGCTAAGGATCATGTTTTCATTTTTTCCAAATGGCTACCTTTCAAGTCCTAAACAGTAGAAAATAACCTGATTAGCACTCAAATATCAAAGGCAAATGCATGAGGTTTTTGCTGCTCTGGGAAGCTCTCACAAGGAAAGCACACAGAAAACGTGGGTGTGCTTGTTATAAGGAAGAAAAGCCGAGAAAAGAGGAAGTTATAAAAGTACATCTATCTCTTTTTTCCCTTATTTTAAGTTTAATTTTATTTTTTATTTTTATTGGTACATGTTTGTAGTACATAATTACATTCTTCGTGGCAAGTTGGTACATGTACACAACTCATTTTTTTTTTTTTTGAGACAAGAGTCTTGCTATGCAGTTTGGACTGGCCTTGAACTCACTTTGTAGCCCAGGCTGTTCTCCAACTTGCAGTGATCCTCCTGCCTCAGCCTCTCAAGTGCTGGAATTACAGATGTGCACCACCACACCCCATTCACAACTCATTTTAATTTTTTGTCATCTCCTCCCTTCCCACTCTCTAGCTCTTAGTCTCCTTCCCTTTTGCAAAAGATCCATCTCCCTATTTCCTAATTATCTCTCTTCTATTTTGCTCTTTATGTGAATTTTCTACATCTGTTGTCTTCTCCATGAAATCATAGCACCAGACCTAAATCATTTCACACTAGAGTGGTTGCAGTATTAGTTGTAACTGGTCTCCCTCTTGGTTCTAACACCCTAACTCTTACCATCTTGTTCTCCCCACTAAAACATCACAGGGTGGCCAAATAATCCTCCCATGTAAAATATTACTATAGTAACTTGCCTTTGTCAAAATCTCTAATCCTCTAGTGGGTTAAATATTCACAGTCCTCCTTAATTCAGCCTCTTCGTGGGACATAAACAGCAGCCAGAAATCAGCCAAGCCACCTGCTCAATTTAGAGCCAACCACTCCCTCATCGTGACTCACAGACTGCTTTTGGACCTCAGCACTGAGGTGTGTAGACTCACCAGCCCAAATAACTGAGGCAAGAAAGCCAAAAAGTCTGCATACTGAGGTTCACATTCCGCTTCCAACCCATACGTCCCAGGACTAGTCCTTCGATCTGTCTGTGCCACCACTGCCTACCCCAAAATATGGATGCTCTAACAGGTTGCTTAAATTAACACATGTAAAACGCTCAGCACAGGGCCCCATACTGTTTGCAATGCCTGACCTTGTACTGTCTCATGCAGAAAATCACACTGACTACGTGGGCCACTCATTGATGTCTTCTAAATGCGTCATTGAAATTAAATAAAAATGTGGCCACCCTGATATGTCTGTAGCTCCAGCAGCCTAGGAAGCTGATCATAAGTTCAAGCCCAGCCTGGGAAACTTAAGAAGACCTTGTCTCAAAGTAGGGACAGGGTTTAGGCTATAACTCAGTGCGAAGGTGCTGTGTTCAGTCTTCAGTACCCACCTCCCAAAATGTAGCCAAATGGTAGGTGCTTGTGTTTAGCACAAGAAATCTTAAGAAGGTTGAACTTTTTCAAACTGCTTAGGGATCTCTATGATTTTCAGTTCTCAGTTTCAGAAGCAAAATTCTCATGTTCATTTTTTTGCCTCAGTAATGAAATTCAGCCAAATAAAAGAAGGAAGAAACAGAGAGACTGATAACCAAGAAAGATCAGCCACGTGTGGAGGTCTCTTTGGTTCATCTGCTTCCTTAGGCAGCCCGCCCCCTGCCTCTTTGCTAACAAATCCATCATAGAATCTGAGTGAAACCTTTCCAAAGATTGGCTGCTGTGCTTCCCCACCACAGAGGGAAGGATCTCTGTTTTTCCCTGTGGATGAGGACACAATGTCCCTCTCATGCTTCTCCAGCTGAACAGACTCCAAGACACGGAACAATAAAAATGAGTTAGTAGACAGATTGGGACTGAAGTCTAGGCAAGTAGTCATCTTTCTTTCACCCCCTTTAGCCACCTCTTAAGTTTTGAAATGTTTTTTAAATTCCTATTACGAATTCACATCAAATTCTTCCAAAATAATGGCTCTTTTTCCACCGATCTTCAAATTCTTCCTCAGTTTCCTGGGTTTTTTTAGGGGCCGTCTCCAGCTCGACCATTGAGTTTTACATGTGGGTGTACATTAATGTATTTGAAACCGTTATTTGAACTGAGGAACAGAGAAAAGTGATCTATTGTGAGAACAGTGAAGCAGACTCACCAAGGGCACTTCCTGCCTCTCTGTGTTCTGTGGCAGGCTACTGCCCTGCAGGCCCATGAAGGCGTCCTGCTCTCAGAAACACAGGAGAGCCTCGCACCCTCCGCGCTTGACTCAAGCTGGCTCCAATGAAGCTGCTTTTCTAACAGGAGGGCTCTTTTCAGATGTGCGCACATGCGTGTGTCTAAAACCAGAAAAAAGATAAAGTCAGTTTTCTACACCATGTTTGCCTACGTTTTTGTTTTGTTTTGTTTTTACTTTAGCAAAATGATAAGGCTCATTTAATTACTTCCTGGAGCTATGAGAAGGAGCAGCTAATCAGTCAGCACGATGTATCATGAAAATGAAACTTGGGGAGCCCCCATACACACACTGCAGGGCACAGTCTCTTCTCATGCACATTAATGTACTCTAACTAGAATATGTCTTTTTGACTGGGGATGGGGGTTCTGTCAGCATTGCTTCAAATTTGACACTGTCTTTCCCCTAACTGTCACAAATACACAAGAGTTTGAGTTCAGCTCAAGCTGAAGACCTGGGTGACTGAACCTAGATTGGGGTATTGAATATTAGGCATCCATGTAATTACATAGCCACAATCTGAACTACTCTGGCACTCATAGTATCAACTAAATATCTTATTTTAAGTGACTTCAGCAAACACTTTCCACTCTCATAACTTTGAGGTATCTACTTTTTACTAATTTTAGCCATCAGCTTTAATTCTCTAATATATATGTGTGTATATATATATATATATATATGCATATTCTTTTCAACTCTTTAAATAATAATTTTATAGATGGCTTAATTTTTAAATCTCTTCACTTTCTCTTAAAGAATAAGCTTTGCAATGGTTTCACTTTACCTAAAAGTAAAACGGGTTGTATGACCATCGATCATTTTTTTCATGGTCGCTCTTCAAATTTGATTCAGTGATAAGCCAGCCCTTTATAAAAACCTTCAGCATCGCACTCACCGAAAAAATGAAATTCTGCTTGGCTTTATAGCCAACCAAATCAAAATTAAACCTGTGCACTCCCTGTCTCTGATTTATCCTCCAAGGAGAATTCAGTGATCTTGCTGAAACCACCACTCACTCAGATTTCATCTGATTTAAGAGTCTCCATATCGCTCCCAAGCAACAAAGATATATGGCCTTCGGATATTCGTTCTAAAAGAAAAAGTGCAATGTAAAAGGATTCAGATTGAGCTCGAGGTGAGATTCACCCTTCTGCTAACTGATGGAGGATGCGTGCCAGTGGTGGGCTCCTCCGTGCCTTCTCTTCCTGATGTATGGCTCCGAAGACTCGCTCCCTCCGATTTCACTCAGCTGCTGCGTCCACATGCGAGCAGCCACGTTTGCTAAAGCTGAATGTCACGATGATGGATCACAGTTGGCCCCTCCATTCGGGGCGAGATGCCTGCGATCTGTCATTGCGTGCAAATTTCTTCTCACTGGATCTGAGAAAGATAAATAAGGACGATGAAATTGCACATTGTTTTACACCACGCTTTAAGTATAAAAACACGTGGCCCTACTCGAATGGAGGTGAAAATCGGACTTGGCATATCCTGTGAGGTACTGACCTGGCCAGTGAAGGCCTCTTTGAGCCTTCTGACTCCTCTTTCTTTCCTCTGGCTTCGCATCTGTACAGTGGCACCTAAAAAACACCGAGGACCATCTCGTTTCAACTCTGCATATTTGCTGCCTTTGGCTTGAGTGCTTGACACACTCCTCATCTCCTCGAATTTACCAAGATCCTAATGCCAAGAAGATTCCTTAGACTCATTTCCGATGATGACTCTCAGTTTCTAGCCAGAGCCCTAGGCAAAGTCTACTTTATCTCCGCTGAATATCATATCACATTTCACCACATACAAGTTTAGAAAGACTTTATCAGTTTTATTAAAGCTGTAAATTTTGTTTTTAAAACCTGCTAAAGCCTCCGCTCCTAAAATTTTCTAAGAAGATTATCTTTTTGCTCCTGGATTTGCTGCTTAGCCTTCTAATCAGTCAGACCAATGGTACCCTCTCCACATGTGCGGCAGGCAGGGGAATGGGCCCGTGAGTCCCGACAGCCAAGTGCTATGTGGATACATACTTGGCATAATGCTCTAGAAAATGATTTTAAAAGAAAAGAAAAGAAAACCAGTATATCTAAGAAACCCATGCCTGGAGGGGTATTAGAGATTCAGATTTCACAGATGTACAATAGCTGCTTTAAATCACCCTTACTCTCTACAATGAGGCAAAGGTTTTGTATTAATAATTTGTTGGATAATGTTTCATGTCTATATTTTTTATCTTAAATAATTTTGGGGAATATAGTAATATACAATGTGCTGATGATTGCTACTGTCTTGTTGGCTGGTTGTGAAATTGTTTTGTTTTGATTTCTTATTTTCCTTTTGTTTAAAATTTTTAAAAAATCTTTAAAAAAATGACAGGAAGGCTTCAAAACAGGAAAGGTAAATAAACTAAATTTAGAACAATAAAATAAAATAAAATAAATTACCCTTAGTCTCTCCCAGGCTTTGCATGGTGGTGCAGGCCTGTTATTCCAGAACTTGCGAGGCTGAAGCAGGAGGATTACCACAAGCTCAAGGCCAGTCTAGGCTACATAGTGAGTTCAAGGCCAGTCTGCATAATGAGACCCTGTCTTTAAAAAAAAAAAAAGTCTCTGCAGGAACCCCCAAATGTGCCTTCTTGTTCTCACTCCTTGCTATGACCTCCTTCTCCACCTGAGGTGTAGCATGATCTGACCCCAGGCCAGCTTAGGTCCCCCCATGGTCTCTCCCCTGCTTTATCCATCAGCAGCCCTTGCAGGATCCTCTCCATACAACGCTGTCTCCTGAACACAAGATGTACCTTCACATCCTTCAACTGTTGCTTAGAATATTCCATCCAACTGATTCAAATCATCTTCTTTTACGCCTGTTGAAATTCTTAACTTCTATCAAGAACCAGTTCAAATGCATGTGATTCAGGCTCCTGGACTGGATCTGATCACCTTTCCTCATATTCTCTTAGCATTTTCATCTCTTTTCCTTCTTTATCTCTGCTTCAAATGCTCATAACCATCCTCATCCTCCTAGCACTTATCCCTGTCTTTCTAATACATGTAGAACAAATAGGCACATGAGGAAATTTCTAAAGAACCTCATTGTTAGGGCTTGTGTCTAGATGTCCCCTTAAAGCCTCATGCAGTCATAGTCAGGGATGCTTTTTAAAGGTGGCTGGATCTAAAGTGTGTGGTGCTAGGATAAGAGTGTGTGATTACTAAACCAGTCCACTGACTGGTTTGGCACAGTTATGGCTAGGATGAAAGGTATCAGTGCTACACCTGCCCTAGGGCAGGTAGCCTGTATACAAAAAGAATCTTGTCTCACTTGCTTGTTGATTTTTCTGTCTTCCTCTGCCATGAACTGTTGCCCCCTGCTATGTGCCACCTTGCCTTGGAGCCAGCTAAGTGAGAAAAACCTCTACAAACTGTGAGTCAAACAAATCTTTCCTCCCTTAACTTTGAGTGTTGGGCATTTTGTCTCCACAATGGGGAAAGTAATTAAAACACTCATATTAAAATAAAAAGAGATAATGAGTTACAAGGTGAAACATAGAATTTGTGCATGGGTGAGTGGTGCAAGTAGCACAGACTCCAGGAAGAGAATGATCCA
>RJWM01049426.1:0-11126 GCA_004363535.1 Dasyprocta punctata
CTGAGAAATTAACATTGTGGAAGCTCCTCTGAGCTCTCGGCCGCCCTCTCCCCTCCCAGCCTCTCCCCAGTGGACCGGGGACTTGCTGTTTTTGTCACATTGGCTGGCCATGCCGCCTGAATTCCCCGCAGCTTTGGGAGCAGCTGGGAACGTGTGTTGTGTGCAGGGGCTGAGATGGCTGGAGCAGGTGGAGGGAGGCGGGGCAGAGCGGGAGGGCGTCCGTGTCGGGAGGTGCGGTGCCATCTGTCCTTGGAGGGTCACACATTTGCCTATGTTATAGGTCACAAGCTGGTGTAGCACTGACCTGATCTGGTTTATTGCTTTACAAGTCACTGTCAACAGTTTTAAATGTGGAGAATTCTCACTTAAAAAAAAAAAAAAAAAAAGTACTGGCTTTGTTTTTGAAAATCAGGAGGTCTGCCAAAACTACCCATCTCAGGAAAAGCTGGTCCAGCTACATAGCGGTTCCCCCGTCACGCAGGGCTGGCTAGCAAGCGCTGGGTTGCCACAGCCCCCACCCCTCCCTGATGTCTCTGACAGTCCTTGTAGGATTATTAAGAAGAAAGACAAATTGTTACCTCCGTGTCCCTGTGGGAAGAGAGAGAACAGGAGATAGACCGGCAAGGACACTTGTTGCAAAAAGAACGGGCAAACTGGAAATGAAGGCTTCCTGTAGCAGCCACTTAACTCACTGGCGCTTCCACATGGCCAGTGGAAGGCACATGTGTGGGTCCCTGCGCCTCATCCTGACCCCGTGGCTCCTGCCGTAGTGGCTCTGTGCGAGTGCATGCGTGGGGTCCCCTCACCATCCCTGCACGGCCTGGCCAGTGCGGGCTTCAGGGTCAGGCTGCAAGCAACACCCAGGTGTTCGTGGGGGGGCTCCTCAGTTTCTGTACTGGTGCCACCCTGCTCACCCGCACACACCCCCGTCCCCAGCACATGCAGCCCACAAGGGCGCATCACCCGCCCCAGCACCCGCCTCACCCTGTGAGAAGCACTTGCTGAGTGCTTGTGAGTCTTTCTGTCAGGTCACGCGCCCCACCCTGTCACCTCATCCGCTTCATTAGCGCCTTCCCATGTGCTCGCTTTACTCCCTGCACAGGTGACACGGTGCTGCAAGCCAGGAGGCCCTGCATATTCTACATGGAAAGGAAAGAGACGCACGTAGATCGTTCAGAGAGGAGGCAGGGAGACTCTGGGAACCCCTGAAAAGTGTGCTGGGTGGCATCTGAAGCCCACTGGCTCTGGTCTTTGTGGTGTCAGGCTGCCCTCGGGTCCAGAAAAGGAGCCAACAAGTCATAGTCAGACCATCATGTCTGTGACCCCCTCAGCCACTGGGGACTTGCGTATCAGAGGCTGGAAGGACACGTGGGCTATGCTGAGGTGCCCAAGCCCACTGTGGGCCCTTGCAGAAGAAGCACTGGCCACTGGCCCAGCCTCGGTCTTCTCCGTGGCTGCCTTTCTGCTGGGGGATTGGCCACTGTTCACCTTGGTCTATGCAGGTAGAAGAGGTGGCCTTGGGCCTTGATGTCAAGGAGCCAAAGGAAACTGCTCCAGCCATGGCCCTGAGGATTCCGTGTAGCTCACTGCAGGCTGTGCTGGCTCTGTGTGTCCAATATGTCATGTGATTCCCAACCTGCAATAGAGTAGGGGCACCCCCAGGGTTCATTTATGGCAGGGAATGCTAAGAATGGGAGGTCACATGCCATGTACTGTCACCTCAGCATGGAAGGGAAGAGAGATGTCTACAGCATTCAGGAAGCTCTGCCCTTCCCCTGAGTCTCAGGGAAACAGTCCAGGCCACGTTTCCAAAGGGGGGCCCATGTATATGGGTTTGTCTTGCCCCCTGGGGCCCTGGGTAAAGCCAGGCACTGGCCTATTGTTGGGGGGATATAAAGGGCAGGAGTCCTGAGCTGGCATGAAAGCTCATTGCCCTTCCCCTGCCCTCACCTAGCAACCCCACAACGTCCTGGGTACCCTTACTGGCCTGGAGATTGATTTCCCGAGAGTACAAGGCCCTCATTAGCCACACTATGGAGGTTAGGGGCACAGCTGTCACCTTTAATTTGTCCAAACTCAGTGACAACCTCAGCCCATTGGTTGACTCCAGCTGCAAGGTGAAGTCTTGGGGCCCCTCGCCCTGTCCAGGTTGGAACAGGAAAACCGGCCTCCAGCCTCTGCAGCGAGGGCCGCAGCCTCCCCCGCGGGCCAGGCCAGTGCCCGGCTCTCCTCGCACAGTGCAGCCCAACTCAGCTCTCTCCAGCCAATCACCTGTCTTCCCAGCTGAACCTACAACTTCATTCCACCCACTCTGGATTTAGTGGCCTCTAGGGACCTGGCGAAGTGGCTAAATCTGGGCCTCCTGCCCTCTCTGGCTCCAACAAAGCCCCGGGAGATGACAGTGCTGCTCACTGCTCGGTGGCTCTTCCCAGGCTGCCCATCTGTCCATGGTGGGGCGAGGCCACCTCGCAGAAGTGCTGAGCTCATTGCCCACTGAGGTCCCAGAGCAGCCAGCAAGGGCTGAGGGGCCGTGCAGGGCGGGGCAGCCTCCTCTGCCTCCATTGCCTCTGCGGTAACCATGGGATCCAGGCAGGGCATGGGATCCAACCATCCCCACAGTGCAGCTCCGAGCAGAGTCCCTGGATTGAGGAGAGGGAAACGGAGGCACAAGCCCCAGAGGGTACAAAAGCCTTTTCCTGAGGAACTGTGACAGAGGCCTGGGGGAGAGGGAGAGACAGAAATAAGAGACCCAGAGAAAGCCTGAGACAGAGACTCAGAGTGGAGACAGAACTGAGAAGAGAAAGACCCAAGAAGACACAGAACTCAGGGAGACCCGGAAGAGAGGGGAATAGAGACGCGATGCAGAGACAGCATCAGAAAGAAAACTCTGAAGTCAAAGAGCAAATGAAGGCACAGTCTGCATTCCAGAAAAGGAGTGGGCAGGAGGTGTGCACGTGCTGGGGTTTATGTCTGCCATAACCCAGAAGCAATCATCTGTCCCCTGACAGCGCAGGACACACCCAGGCCAAATCAGCCCCTCAGCCTCCAAGTGCCAGAGCCCGGGGACTTTCCTGGTCTCCGTCTGGGATGCGTGGCTCACTCTGCCCCAGGTTTCATCTACGCCTATGTCATGCCCATCTATAAATTGCCTCTTCCAGGAAGCCCTCTCTGACTGCACCCTTCCCTGTAAGCCACCACCTCCTCCGCCTGTGTATCATGTTCTCTCTGGAGGAGTCATTCTTAGCTTCCATCCAGCCACTGTCTTCTGTACAGAGCCCCTCAAGCAAGGGAGGGCCTACAGGATTTACACGCTGGCAACCACATCTCTGTTGGTTTGGGGATTTGTCTTCGTTATCCGGTGCCTCCTGTCTGCCTGTGATTCTGAGGAGGGAGTAAATTAAAATCGATGGCGGATGAATAAGCAAGTACAGGAAACCCTCCACTCCCCACATCTGACTTTCCAGCCTGCTTTCTCCTGCCTCTGCTGACCCTCCCTAGCCTGAGACCAACCAGTGGCTGCCAGGAAGGGGGCCGCGGCAGGGGGTCACCCTCCTCTCCCTCTCAACACAGGTGCCACAGCCCCCCACCCAGCACTCCAAGGCGGGCCTCTGCCTGGCCCCGCCTCACAGGCAAGGTGGTCGGCTTGGTGGCCAGCCAAGCGCGGAAGCACGCCAGCTCTCCAGGGCCTCGGCGGGAGAGACGGGCAGCTCTGAGCTGCCGCTGGCTAAAAGCACTCCCGTGCTGGGAGAGCAGGACCCCGGAGCCGTGGAGCCGCTATGCTCCCTGTCCAGAGTCCTAGGGAAGTTTTCAAACTAAAGAACACATAGCCCCCGCCCCAACCCCAGGAGCAGACTCTGGGTAAGCACCGTGCTCTCCCCAAGGCCCACTCATCCTGTGTCCATGGCAACCAGCCTCTCATCGCCCCTCCCCCATCCCTGTCCAGGCCAGAGCCACCTGCTTGTCCCCCTTGGGTGCCTGTCTGGTGGACGCCCGGCTCCTCTGTAGAGACAGTGGCAGACGGAACTCCAGGGTCTCCTGTGGCCCTAGCACACCCCCTTTTCTGATCACTCTCTGATCCCGCTGTCTTCACACCATGGGGTTTCCTGTGGGGCAGGTGTTCAGACAGCAGGCAACAAGTGTGCTGAGTGCCCGGGGTGGAGGCTCAGGGAAGGAGGCAGTGCCGGATGCGGACCAGCCTTGCCCTCCGTGGCTCCTGGCAGAATCGAGAGAGAAATGCAATGCTGGGAGGTGCTGAGCAGAGGAAGCGAAGTCGTCCTCCACCCTCCCTTCCCTTATTAGAAATGTGACTTCAGTGGACTCCTGGAGATGAATTAATTTCCAATTTTTAAAAATAATTTGTAAGCTAAGCTGGATGTAGGGGTGCACACCTATAATCCCAGCTATTTCTGAGGCTGAGGCGGGAAGATCATACATTCAGCCTGGGCAGATTAGCAAGACCTTACCTCAAACTCAGCCTGAGGCTCAAGCTCAGCTCCACCTCCTTCGAAAGAGACAAGACAGCCCCTGTGAGTTTGGCCTGGGCACCAAGCATGGTACCGCCACTAGCGAGCGAACCTGCACTGGGGCAGTAGGCCCGTGAGTTCAGGATGCTCCTTCCAAAATAAAAAAGCTCCCATCTGTCAAGCACCTACCTCGTGCCACACTGCCTGTGTTGGGTTGGGTTGGGTTTTTGTGGTACTGGGGCCTGAACTCAAGGAGTCCGAGCTACATCCTCACCCTTTTGTTTTTTGAGACAGGATGTCACTAAGTTCCTTCGAACTTGTTACGCTCCTGCCCCAGCCTCCCAAGCAGCTGGGATTACAGCTGTGTAGCACCGTGCCTGGTACTTGTTATCTCTTTTAATGCTCACAGCTGCCCGGAAGGGGAGTCGTCATCTCCTCCACTTGACTGAAAAGCCCATTGAGCGCACACAGGTAGAGACGCTGGCCCAAAGTCACACAGCTGGGAAGTGGCAGAGACAGGACCCAAGCCTGAGTCTCTGAGTCAGAGCTGGTGCCTCTTTACCACCCCGCACTCCCCTCCCTCTGCCACCAACGCAAAGCCGCAGACTTGGGAGGATCTCAGTGGGGTTTCCGGCTCGGCCCTGTGTGCGGGAGGTTCAGCCGTCCCCCGTCCCAGTGGGGAGAGCGCTGCATCTGAGCTGCACAGCCTGCTAGGCCGGGGCGGGGGCTAATTGGAAATGTCTGTGTACTCCCCGGGGCCCTATCACTGTTCCTTACATTAAAAAAATTTTTTTTTATTTTCAGTATGCAAAATTTTCCACCATCTGCTTTGCCTTGGCAGACTGTTTGCTGAAAATATCTCCTTTCCTCTCTAATTCCCATAATTTCTGGGGGCTTTGGGAGGCTTCAAGCCGAGCAGCCATAGCACACAAGTGCCTCCCAAGTACACAGGCTGCCAGCTGCCCGTGTGCCAGGCGGGGGGATGTCGTGTGGCCCAGAAGGCGGCCCCCACCTCCTGACGAGAGAGGGGCGTCGGAGGCCTCTGCGCTGCTGGGCTGACCCTGAGTTCACTGCCAGGTCTCAGCCCCAGTGCCTGTGTGTCTGTCTGTTTACCGCTTAGCTTTGCCATGATGGTGAGATGTCTGAGGCACAGGAAGAGGTGGTGACCAAGTAGAGCCTAGAGGCTGGGCCCCATATCCCAGTGTGAGGCCAAATAGTCCCCGTCCCACTCGTCCCTTGGAACATCCCTGGCAAGGTATCTCCGTAGAAGAGCAGCTGCCGCTTGTGTCCTTTGAGGCAGTCAAGGGAGACTCTCCAAGAGGGAAGACTCCCCACCCCACTTCAAGTACCAAAACTCAGTTTCCATGGTGACAGTCAAATTGCAAATCCAACCAAGAGCAAGCGGGGGGCGGGGTGGGGGAATTGGGAAACTGGCCTATCCCCAGAGAAGTGGGCCTGCCTGGGGCTGGGCTGTCTGTCCACTGCTACAAGTACCAGGCCAAGCAGGGGAGCCCTTCTGGGCATGATGGGAAAATGTCAGGGATGCCAGGTCTGCCAGTAAGTGGTCCAGGCACTCACACCACTGCAGAGGGGAACCAGAAGGGAGTCCTCCCTGCTCCCTGTCTCACGGAGGAGTCCAGGGAATCCATGTGATGATCCTTCTTTCCCCAAAGGCTGTCAGGGCCATCTTCTCCCTGGGGTTTTCCCATCTTCAGTTGAAAAAAACCAGACATGGGCAGAATACAAGCACTCCTCACCAAGCCATCCCAGAGGCAGTCCTGGGAGAACTGCAGAAAGGAACAGCAAAATCAGCCCTCAGACCCTTGGAGTGTTTTGTGGAGGAGGGAAGAGCAAGGACCGAAAGATTTATAAGCCTAAAAGCTTTGTTAATAAACCTGGGAGATTTACGGTCCTAGCTGCTGTGCAGGGGGAAGGTGGCAGTGGCAATCAAATGGCATCTTAGCCAAGGTTTGGGTTTTACGGGAACATCTTGGGGGCAGAAAGAAGAAATAACTGCTTCCCTGGCCCCCAGAGAACGCCAGGACTATTTGGGTAAAGGGTATTTGCACAGGGCCTAGGTCTCTCTTGGCTCTGTCTCCTCCAAGTGTCTCTTTCCCCAGTGACAGTAAAAGGCACTGGCTGACACAAACGACATCTTTCGGTTTGTTTCTTTCAAGTCGGGTTTATGAGAGTAGATTAGAAATGGGATTTGGGTCTGCAGCACAAAGAGGTCCGCACTGAGAGCTGGCCCCAGTCAAAATCCCAGTGTAATGAGCAAAGATGGCCAGGCCAGGGGACAGTACATCTGAAAGAAATGGGTCTTTCTAGTCAGCTGGCGGCTCTGTGACAATGTTATGGGCTCGTTTGTCGTCTACTCCCGTTTCTAAGGCTGAGTCCTTTGGGGTCTGTAATAGAAGTCAGGGAACAAGTCAGCGGATGGTAACTTGGGGAAGTTTCCTGTTTGGTTTTGTGTTTTCGTTTTTTTTTTTTTTTTAACTTTGTGCAATATGGACACCTCACGGTACCCCATGGGGGCCAGGCAGCTTGGCACCTTCACCCCACCTCCAGGGTAGCCATTTTGAACAAGATCCACACCTCACAACAAATGCTGTTCTCCCAGTGCAGTGTGGCACATGTGTCTTAGAACTTTAGTCTGATCCCAAACCCACCACTGTGAGCATGTCCAGCAGATGTCAGAACGGGCAAGAGTGGAGAAATGGGTTAAGGAGCTTGCCACCAGAGCCTGAGTTCTGGGACATCCTGTTGCACCGTGCCTGCTGAGCCCTTTGGCCTTTTCCCTTTAGACCAGGCACCACTTGACTCCCCAGAGCTCCATGACCACCCCAGCCCTTAACTACTTCTATCCTGCATGTCAACCTCAGGGGAGATGGAAGCTTCCGGGTCAGGGAGCATGACTAGATCACGCATGAGCATCTCGGCCAGAAAGATGGGAAACAGATGTGGAGGTCAGCCACCATCTCAGTCAGCCACAGGGACTGACTGCTGCCGCGCCGTGCTGCCCACCCCTGCTGCCGGGAGCGTGGGCCGCAGTCCTCCTGATTCCTCTGCAGGTGCCCTGAGGAGGATGTGGGGAGCTGCTTTTTCCAGGTGTCTATCAGCCGTCTCTGCCTCCTGCCCACCTCCTCCCACCCACCTTGTCTGGGCACCCACGGGGTTGGTGTTTAGTCAGGGAATGAGTCAAAATTACGTAAATGCTTATGACACTGACGCCCAAGGGGTCTGGTCTTGGTAGATTCAGGCTCAGAGCTGCTCAGCCTGGGACCTGCAAGGCAAAAAATTTACATCTGGTTTCTCACATCCTGTGAAGGGGCACATGGACCACAACCTCTCCTCATCGCCACCCCCTCTTGGCTCTGTATCATAAAGCCCAAAATGCCAAAGCAGAAGTCTTCCTGGTGGGAAGGGGAGGGAAGGAACCAGAGAACAAAAGAGCATGGCCCTTGAGCAGATGGAAGAAGGAGAAGCCAGGAGCAATCACACAGTGGTCATCACATCTCCACCCCCGGGGAAAGGAGATCCACGCCGGCCTCCTTGGTGGGAAGGCCCTGGGGCTTGGTCCTGTAGGTGACGGAGCCCTTTAAAGAGGGTGCAGCCAGCAGCTGCGTTTGGCCGAACTATCCTGGGCTGTGTAAAGGGAGAGCTGACCAGGAGGCACCTACAGGTGCCAGGCGGGGGGGCCATTGTCACCGAGCCCCTGCTGGAGCAGGTAGGCCCTTGAGATGAGCAAGGTCAGTGGTGACAGTGAAGAGGCAACTGATTCAAGGTCATCTAGGTGATGAAATCGGCAGGAAATAAGGACAACACAAAGGCAAGTGACACATCAGCAAACCTCCATGAAGCACCCGCATGGATGCCAGGGCTGCAGATCTCTCAGAGTTGGAGGGGTTGACCTGCTCCAGCCCTCTGACTGCTTGCTTCTGTGGCCTGTGACCCCCTTAGCTGCAAGTCGACGTAGGCTGGGCTCTAGATCCAGACGGAAGCTGCCATTTCACCGTCTCGTACCCACCTTGGGCTTCCCTGACTGGCCAGATGCTTCCCCCACTGAGTTTTAATGTGATCTCAGAATTCTCTGCACACTGCTGCAGAAAGGACTTGGACGATCAAATGAAACCTATTAGCCACCCTTGGTATAGATCAATTCTGTTTCTAATCTTATCTTCCACCAATGGGAATCGATGCTTAAAGTTGTTGAGAGGATTAAAATCGACTTGCTAAGCGCCTAGCACAGTGCCTGCTTCTAGAATTCAACCCATTCTGCCCTCCGTCGGTGGCCAACCTTTCACATCTCAAAGTAAAGCAAGACAGATGCCTGTGACTGCTGCCCGACCCTCTGAGCTACTCACCTGTGAGAGATGTCTGCCTTTATTTTTGCAGTACTAGGGATTGAACCCAGGGCCTCACTCATGCTAGGCAAGTGCCTTACCAAGTGGCACCCTCATCTCTTTTTTTTTTTTCTTTTTTGCCCTCATCGCTTTTTATTTTGAGACAGTCTTACTGAGTTATCCAGGCTGGCCTCAAATTTGCAATCCTCTGCCTCAGTCTCCTGAGTAGCTGGGATTATAGACATGCGCCAATTAGCCTGACAGACAGCTGGCTACCTTTGATCCTACATACTTCCATGCAGTTATATACTTGTTATTATCCTTCTATTAATTAAATGTTATATAAATTGATTAAAAGAGTCAGAAAAGAGACCAGAACTGTTTCATTAAAACCAAGATATTGTAAAGTCTTGATAGAAGCCACTTGTTTTTTAAAAAAATCTATTGAATTAGATGTGGGCAGGACAACTGTGAAAAACAGGAAGAAATGGGAGAATATAGAAGAATTCTGCAATCAGATTGCTATGCAAGTGTCTTTAAACTCCTCTTCGAATTTAAAGAAACTAAAACCAGAGTCCTAGACACCGCAGTACGGAGGCAGTATATACACGAAAGGCCGTGTGGGCCCAATCTCAAAGCAGCAGCCAAGGCCTGCTGCAAAAGGTTGGCAAATGAATGTACATTTCTATGTTTAAAATTAAAATAGACTGTTTCAAGGCTGAATATATCCTGTATTATGACACCCACTGTTGATGAACCAGCCAGATATGGTCTCATTGAGTGCAGGAAAAAGAATGTTCACTGCGAGAGCCCCTCCCCTCGCCTCACGCTCCCTGGGACCCCAGCCCCATCTGGTGCTTGCCGCATTCTCAAGACCCCACTGTGAGTGGCTGGGTAGATCAGGTTGACAGCTTGAGTCTGTAGCCTCCCAGGTCAGATCTTCCAATAGAGCAAGCATGATCACAAGCGTAGACCCCAGAGCCAGCCTGCCCAGTTTAGGATCCCAGCCCCTGCCACTTACTACCAAGGGCACACACCTCAGTTTCCTCACCTGTGAAATGGGGTTGCAATATTTCCCATCTCACAGGATTGTTTTGAGGTTTCCATGAGTTCTCACATGTAGAGTACTGGAAGGCTGCCCCAGGGTAGGCCATTGCCTTCTGCCTTTAGGCCCTGCTAGGTGAAGGCCTCAGAGCTGCTATGTCTGCACAAAAAGTGGTCATAAGTTTCCACCAGGCCCAAGAGATCCAGCTGTGCCACAGAGACGGTGACACATGGAGACGTCTGGCCAAACGCAAACCCTCCCCGCTGGTGCGGGGCCGCTGGGCTCACATCCCAGCCTCCTCACACCAGCTCTCCCCTCTGACTGGTAGAAAGAAGCACCCTGGGCTATTGTTTCTCATGCCCAAAACAAAAGGGCTGGAGCACAGACTCCTCCCTCCATCCAAGCTGTGGCTGGTAAGGGTGACCTCTTCCCTGCCTGTCTTTTCCAGTGGTTTCCAGTGACAGTGACAGTGACTCGGATCTCAGCTCTTCCAGCCTGGAGGACAAACTCCTGCCCACTGTGATCAGGGACAAGAAAGGCAGCAAACCTGTGGGGGAGTCAGGTAAGTGTGGGAGCTAACACTGTTGCTTCCCAAGCCCTGGCAGCAGAGTAGCTTTGCTAGCAGGGAACCCTGGGCTCCTCCCAAGCTCCCCTGTGTCATTCCTCAGCCGAAATTTCACCTCCTGAGCAATCAGGGCTGGAAAAACAGGCGCAAACTTCCCAGAACTAGCTCCACTCTGCCATGAAACCACAGTGGGTCCCCCGAGCATGCCGTTAGCTCCGAGTGGCACTTCCTCCTCTGCAGCACAAGAAAGATGGAACAAGTGGTCTCTGAAGTTCTTTCTGGCTTTGACATCTCTGAGCTCACCTCTGGGGAAAGGAAAGACGTTTCCCTTCTCTCCAAACATGTTCAGGGCCTTTCAGGAAAAGGACTGGCTTTTTTCAGTTACCCCCAGGTTAGAACCAAAATCTTTGAGAGAAATTTCAGGAAGACTGACATTAGTGCATGATTAAAAAAATAAATTCATAATAACTACCCCAAACTGGGGTAAATATCTTGCGGTGCTGAACTGGGGTCAACACCAGGTGATGTCCTGGCAGAACTATCCTGGCATGGAAGGAATTCCTGTTGGGAATGACATTTGGGCCGGATCAGAGATAGCAAATGCCCAGCCTGTAGACCGCTGCTTCCCAGCCCTGTGCCTTGGCAGACATCACTTGTTGATCACGATACTCTTTCCCACTGAGCTGTGATTTGACCTCGGAGTCCTCCTC
>RJWM01049427.1:0-11120 GCA_004363535.1 Dasyprocta punctata
ATCCCCTATCCCAGTTGATCTTTAACTTTGAGCACATTCTTTCCCTTTCATTATTATAATGTCTATTGTACATTTTGGATCTTCTTACGCTTTCAGTTTTTTATTATTTATTTTTAACACTAGGGAGACAATATGATATTTACAAATGTGAGTTTGATTTACTTCACTTATGAGTATAGTCTCAAGTTGCTTCCATTTACCCTATAAAAGCCTCAAGATCATCTTTTTTATAGCTGAGTAATATTCTATTGTATAAAAATACCACATCTTTTTCATTCACTCTGCAGTTGATGGGTATTTTGGTTGTTTCCAAGATTTAGGCATTAAAAATTGTGTTGCTATAAACATAGGTGCACAGATACCACTGTGACATGACATTTTCAGTATTTCTGGGAAAATGTCCCGAAGGGCAATAGCTGGATTCAATAGGACTCCCAGTCCTAGTTTTTGAGGAATCTCCATACTGATTTCCACAGTGGCCACACCAGTCTAAACTCCCAACAACAATAGAAAAGTGTTCCTTTTTTCTCACAGTCCTGGCAACATTTGTTAGTGGTTGACTTATTGGTGGCAGCCATTCTTTCTGGAATGAGATGGAATCTCAATGCTGTTTTAATTTGCATTTCTCGAATAACCAGTGATGTTGAACATTTTTTCACGGGTTTATTTGCCATTTATATTTCTTCATCTGAGAAGTGTGTGTTCATTCAGATGCCTATCTTTGGATTGGGTCTTTGAATTTGGGAGGCCTGATGTTTTTCCGTTCTTTATATGTTCCAGATGTAAGTCCTTTATCTGAGGAACAGTTGGCTAAAATTATTTCCCATTCTGTGGGTTTTCTTTTCACTTCATTGATGATTTCTTATGAAGTGCAAAAATTGTTTAATAAGATGAGATTCCAGATGTTGATTCTTTGAAGCACTGCCTGTGTGGTTTGCGTTTTGTTCAGGAATTCTGGGCCTACACCTATGTCTTACAGATTTCTACCTACCTTGTCTTCTAGTAGATTTAGTGTTTCTATTTTAATATTTAGATCTTTGATCAATTTTGACTTTAGTGCATGCAATAGACATGGGTCTAGTTTCAGTCTTCAGCATGTGGAAAGCCAATTTTTCCAGCATCATTTATTAAAGAGGCTATCTTTCTTCCAGTGAACATGTTTAGCCCTTTGTCAAATATGAGGTGGCTGAGTGTCTCTGTAGTTGTATTTGCATCTTCTAATCTGTACTGTTGATTCTCAAGTTTATTCATTTTTTTTTAAAGTACCATGCTGATTTTATCACTGTAGCATTGCAGTATAATTTCAAGCCAGGGATTGAGATGCCTTCTGCCTTGCTTTTGTTGTCCAGAACTGCTTTTACTATCTTAAGTCTCTTCTGTTTCCAAATGAATTTTAGGAAAGTTTTCACCAGATCTGTAAGGTATGCTAATGCTATTTTGATTGGGATTGCATTAAATCTGTGCAACAGCGTTGGGAGATGACCATTTTCACAATGTTGGTTCTTTCTAACCAAAAGAAAGAGAAATCTTTCCATTTTCTGATATCCTCTTCAATCTCATTTTAGAGTACTATAGTTTTCAGCATACAGGTCTTTTGCTTTCTTTGTTAGGTTGACTCCTAAGTATTTCATTTTTTGGAAGCTATTGTGAAAGGTGTTATTACCATAATTTCTCTCTCAGTGAGTTTGTTGTTCATGTACAGGAATGCTATTGATTTCTGAGTGTTGACTTTGTATCCAGCTACACTGCTGAATTTGTCTATTAACTCTAGTAGCCTTTTGATGGAGTTTTTAGGGTCTTCCATGTTGAGTATCATGTCATCTACAAATAGTGGTAATTTAACTTCTTCCTTTCCTATTCTTATTCCTTTTATTTCTCTTATCTGATTGCTCTGGCTAATGTTTACAAAACTATGTTGACTAGGAGTGGCGATAGTGGACATCCTTGTCTTATTCCTGATTTTAGAGTGAAAGTTTTCAGTTTTTGTCTATTTAATATGACGCTGGCTGTTGGTTTGTCATAGATGGCTTTTATCAGATTGAGGTAGATACCATCTATTCCAAGTTTCTGTAAGGTTTTTATCATGAACAAGTGTTGTACTTTATCAAAGGCTTTTTTTGCATTTATTGAGATAATCATGTGATTTTTGTCTTTGGCTCTGTTGATGTGGTGTATTACATTCATTGATTTACATATGTTAAACCATCCCTGTATTCCTAGGATAAATCCCACTTGGTCATGATATATAATCTTCTAGATTATTTGCTGCATTCTATTTGCCAGTATTTTATTAAGAATCTTTGCATTGATGTTGATTAGTGAGACTGGCCTATAGTTCTCCTTTTTGGTTGGGTCTTTCTCTGGTTTTGGTATCAGAGTAATACTTACCTCCAGGAATGAATTAGGGAGGATTGCTTCCCTTTCAATTTCACTGAAGAGTTTAAGGAGCACTGATATTCAATGTTCTCTAAATTTCTTGTAGAATTGAACTGTGAATCCATCAGGACCTGGGTTTTTCTTTGTCAGTAAATTTTTAATCACATTTTCAATTTCAGCAGCTGACTTTGGGTTATTCAAAATTGTTATATTGTCTTGATTCAGCTTTGGTAATGCATATGTTTCTAGGAATTTGTCCATTTCCTCTGTGTTTTCTAACCTATGCGAGTAAAGATTTTCCAAGTTAGTACTGATGATTTTCTGAATTTCCATGAGATTTGTAGTAATTTCTTCCTTTTCATTTTTTATTCCATGAATTTGAGTTTTCTTCTTTCTTTCTCTTGGTAAGATTGGCTAGAAGTTTATCAATTTTGTTTATTCTCTCAAAGAACCAGATCTTTGATTAATTCTTTGTATTGTTTTCTTAGTCTCAGTTGTGTTAATTTCTGCTCTGATCTTTATAATTTCCTCTCTTCTGTGAGCTTTGGGTTTGACTTACTCTTCTTTTTCTAGAAGCTTGTGGTGTAGTATTAGGTTGTTTATTTGTGCTCATTCTGTTACCTTAATGTGACAATTTATTGCTATATATTTTCTTCTTAGGACCACTTTCATTCTGTCCTACAAGTTTTGGTATGCTGCATCTGTATTTTCACTATATTTTAGGTATTGTTTAATTTCTTTAATTTTAAATGTAACCCATTGGTTGTTCAAGAGGTTATTTAATTTCCATGTGTTTATATAGGTTTTGCAGTTTCTTTTGCCATTGATTTCCAATTTCAGTACACTGTGATCAGATAATATGTATGGGATAATTTCAATCCCTTTGCATTTACTTAAGCATGTTCTAATAGAATAATATATGGTCTATTAAAGAATATTCCATGTGCAGCTGAGAAAAATGTGTATTCTAATGTTGTTGGGTGGAACACTCTATAAACATCTACTAAGTCTACTTGTTCACAGTGTTGATTCAGTTCTGTCATTTCTTCGCTGATTTTTTGTCTAGTTGATCCATTTCTTTGTGACAATGGAGTTTTAAGGTTTACTGGTACAACTGTGCTATTGTATATTTAATTTTTACGTACATTAGCATTTGTCTTATGTATTTGGCTGCTCCTATATTTTTATGATTTTTACCTCTTCCTCTTGAACTTTTCCCTAGCAAGTATGTAGTAATCTTCTTTATCTCTTTTGATCATTTTTGGTTTGAAGTTTACACTGTCTGCAAGCAGAATAGCTACCCCTGCCTTTTTGTGGGTTCCTGTCACATGGAATATTGTTTTCCATCCTTTGACTTTTAGTCTATGAGTTTCCTTTTGAGTCAGATGTGTTTCTTGTATACATCATATTGTTGGATCCTGTTTCTTTTTTTGTTTGTTTGTTTTTTTGTTTTTTTTGGGGGGGGCACCGGGGATTGAACTCACAACCTCGCGCCTGCCAGGGTAGACGCTTAAGGCACTGAGCCAAACTCCCGGTCCTAGTTTTTTGAGGCAGGGTCGCACTATGTAGCTCAGGCCGGCCTTGCGCTTGCGTTGTAGCCCAAGCCGGCCTCGAACTCACAACGCTCCGCCTACCTCAGCCTCCCGAGTGCTTCTCCATTAAATTTTAAAGAAAGTTTCACAGGGTACATCAATCTGTGTTGAAAGTTGTTTTCTTTCAAGGCTTGAAATACCTCACTCCAAGCTCATCTTGACTTGAGGGTTTGTGCTGAGAAGTCTGCTGTGATTCTAAAGGGCTTTCTTTGATAGGTGAATTGTGTCTATTCTCTAACAGCTTTTAGTATTATGTTTTCATGTTGAATATCTGGGATCTTAATTATTATATGTCTGGGTGTAGATTGATTTTGGTTATGACCGTTTGGGACTCTTTATGTCTCACTTATCTGTACATCAGAGTCTTTCCCACGTTTGGGAAATTTTCCATCATTAGTTCTGTGAATAACTTTCTATGTCGTTTGCATTGACCCCTGCATCTTCGTTGATGCCTATTAGTCTTATATTGTTTATCTGTGCATCATCTTGAAGCTGTTGAATTATCATTTCATGCTGCCTTGTTATTTTTAAAAGTTCCTTCCTTTCATGATCGCTAGCTGCAATCCAGTCCTCAAGGTCTGAAATTCTGTCCTCAGCTTCATTCAAATGGTTTTGCTAGCCTTCAATAGAATTTTTTATTTCTTAGGTATCTCTTCGAATTTGTTTCAGGCATTCTACTTCTTTTCTATATTGCTCATTCAAGGTTTCCATCATTTTCCCATGCTCCTGTACTTTTTTATCTATGTCTTGTCTAGCTATGCTGAGCAACTCCTTTATTAAGGTTGCTGTTTCTTTCTTTACAGATTTCTAATCTGATTTCCTCTATAGCCTCATGGATTTATTTCACTTGCCATGTTTTCAGAAATTTCAGGTGTATGACTTTTAATGTTTTCTCTGTCTATGTCTCCTGTACTTGTTCCTGATGGACTGGATGTTTGAGTTTACATTTTGCTTTCCCATTTTGTCATTTTCACCTCTTGGGTTAATATTTGGTCTTTCAATCCCACTAGTCTCAACTGTCCATAGTGCATGTCTTAGCATCCTACTGTGTGGCTGATGTTTGTCCAGTTGCTGGGTCCCACAATGAAGGAGAGGGTCATTTACCTGAATTCCTCCTGCAGGGCCTATTGCGTGAGTCCTATATTCTCCCTAGGCTTACTAGCCTTGGGGTATTGATGTAAGTTAACCCTTAGTTCCTACTGTTACTATGGCTGATTCAGGCTATTCCAAGCCACCAGATCTACCTGGCTACAGTGTTTGACTCAGTTGGGACCCTACTACATCACTAGGTGTCTCATAAGTCCTTTTGATGTACTCTGGGTTGGGGGAGATCTTTATCAGCACTCTTCTCAACTCATCTGTTATTCTCTGTATGGAGGAAGGACTCACCCACACTCTTGCCAGGCTCACAAAGGTCCTACATCTGGGAGGGAGTTTACTACTGCTCCTGTTTTCCCACTGAGGTCTTCTATTTGAGGGGGAAATTCACCACAGTATTGTAAGACCGCTGAGGGCCTCTGTGTGGGTAAAGTGTTGCTGAGGCTCCATCAGGCCAGCAAGGTTCTGCAGGTGGTGGAAGGGGTTACTGATTGTCTGTGGGCTGCAGGTGGTGTTTACGGTGGGTAAGAAAAGTGACCTACTATCCCACTGCTGTCTTAGGTCCATGGAACAAGGAGGAGGGCCAGCCAACAATCCTGCGGCTGTGCCGGGTCCATGTGCTGAGAAGGAAGGGCAACCAATGATCCCTCAGTTGTCCCAGGTCCGCAGGTTAGGAGGAGGGGTAGCCGACAGTCCTATGGCTCTGCTAGGTCCAGAGGTGAGGAGGAGAGGTAGCCAACATCCCGCCACTGCCTGAAGGCTGTGGGAGAGGTGGACAGACAGCTTACAATCTCACCACTGCCCTAGGTCTGGGGGTCGAGGAGGAGGGGTAGCCTACGATCCCGCGGCTGCCCTAGGTCCGGGGGCCTCCTTATATTTAAAAAGCGGTGCATATAAAATAATTTAAAGGATTTAAAAGATACTGGAATTAAATCTGATTAAATTTATTGAAGGCAGTTCAAAAGTTAAATTCCTTTACCTTGCATTCAAGTTCCTTCAGATAATTTGTTATATGGAAAAAATTTGACCCTCAAGCTGAGAGTTTCTGCAATATTTTCTCTCAGCTACCCCAGTGGTAACATCCCTCTTAACCTCTCAGGGTGCACTGAATATAGCCAGAAAATCATATGCATAGATTTGTGTAATCATCACTGCTATCATATTCAGAACACTTTCAACACCAGCTTTACATGTAATGTGCACACTTTCTCTACATGTCATAATCTCAACTATGCAGAGTGTTTTTGGTTCTCCGATTTTATATCCACATCCTTTGAAAACACACTAAATTTATTTTTAAACTTTGACAAGTTGTATTTAAATGGTTTTTGTGGATGTTACACTTTGAAGAAACGTATATGCTCCATTATCTAAGGTTGTCTGAAGCTCATAGGCATGCTGAACTATTGCTAGGCAACCATTGCTTAGAGCTACTAGTTGAATTTTGAAGAGAGACATGATACGTGCTCCAAATACATGCTAGAGGGTTTTCTTATTTTTGCAAATAAGCAACTAAAGCCTTTAATCCCAGCACTTGGGAGGCTGAGGCAGGAGGATTGTTGTGAGCTTGAGACCAGCCTGGGCTACAAAGTGAGTTCAAGGCCAGCCTGAACTGCATAGTGAGACCCTGTCTCAAAAAACAGGGCTGGGGATTTAGCACAGTGGGGTAAGTGCCTGCTTGGTAAGCACAAGGTTGTGAGTCTGATCACCAGTACCAAAAAATAAATAAATAAACAAGCAACTAAAACTATATAGTTAGTATAATACTGTCTTCATGGACCTTCAGACATGCAAATGTTAAGTAACATGTAACACCTCATTTTCTGAGGTATCAGATGCTAAGCAATTTACTCCAATCACACAGCAAGTTAATGATTGGACCTAGATTAAAACTCGTATGTTACTAAACAGCAAGCTTTTCGTTATACTCCATTGTCCTTTCATAAGTAGAAGGGAGGCTACCTTCTTTATTGTTTTTTATTTGTCTACAGTTTTATTGAGATATATTGGAGCAAAACACACTACATATATATTTTTATTGGTACATGTTTGAGTACATAATGTTTATGTACTTAAGGGGACTTGTACAAATATCTAACCCATCTTAATTCTTTTTTCATCACCTTTCCCTCTCTCCATCTCTTAATCCCTTTCCCATTTTAGAAAGATCTATCTTACTACTTACAATTATCTATCTTTTATTTTGCTCTTTCTTTATAGTTTGAGTTTCTCATAGAAGAGAAATTATGTGATATTTGAATTTGTGTGTATGATTTATTTCAATTCACATCATAGTCTCAATTAAAACAACACTGAGATTTCATCTTAGCTCAGAAAGAATGGCTGTCATTGAGAAGTCAAATAATAACAAATGCTGGTGAAACTGTAGGGAATAAAAGAACATTTCTACATTGTTCGTGGGGATTTAAACTAATAAAACCCCTACAGAAATCAGTATGGAATTCCTCAAAAAATTAAAACTAGAAATTCCATGCCACCCAGCTATTCAACATATCTTCCTGAAGGAGTTAAGGACATCATACTACAGTGATACATGCATACCTGTGTTCGTAGCTACACAATTCATAACAGCTAAATCTTGAAGCAGCCTATATGTCCATCTAAAGAAGGTTTCTTATGAAAAAGAGTACAGAGCCCCACAGGCATCTGGCTTCAAAATAAGACAGTTTAGATTTAACAGAGATCAGTAACATTTACTGAGTACTGAGAGAGATTCCTAATTACACATGACAGTAAAACTTCCCATTTTTCATTTTAGGTGTGGTATTTCATTAGGTATTTTCATTAAAGAACTTTTTGAGTCAGCTAAAATATTTTAACTAGACATGTACTCAGATAATACATAAAACAGTATGGCTGAAGTGCAAGTGTCTGGATACATGGCATAATGAACCAATCATTTAAGCATTGATAAAATTTATGAAAACTAGGTCTGCAAACACATTTATAAAAATCACATTCTTCTTTTATCCAAAAATACCATTCTTAAAAATTCATTTCCATTCCAATTTCTTTCTGATGCACCTTTAATTAGTTCATATTTATTTAATTCTTCTCTGATTTCCCACTACTAGAGTTTGCATCAGAGTTTAATAACTGACTGAACCGTACAATAATACTATTTCTGTATTTTCTCAACATGATAAAAACACATTAAGAAGGAGCCCATGTTCTATGCTTTTCTTATCCAAACTGGCTATGAAGTAAATGTTCTATAATTAAGTTCAAAAGTATTTTGACAAGACAATACATAGAGCTATTATGTGTTCCAGCATCAAGATCAGCCTATTCTCTGCACACTGAATATCTTCTGTTCAACCACTGACTCAAAAGAAAATTAATATTCACAGTTGATACAATGAGACTAAATATCTGACAATGAATCATCAGTGATTTGCTCACAGAGTAGCATCACAAAAGCTACCTTGTGTTGCACAAAGTTTATTACTGTGAAAGGCTGGTGAGGAAAGCTCTAGAGAAAATTATATAGAAATTTCTTGCCAAACTGTCTTATTCTTCCAGAAAGTTGCATGACCTTGGGGAAGATGCATAATTTCTTTGGCCCTCAATCAAGATTGATCTGTAAAGTATTCTTACCTGCAAAATACATTATTTTAGTTCTAAAAGAATTCTTTAGTTATACAGAAGTTAACAGGCAATAAATTTATTGCAGAGCTTAGAAAATCAAATGTTTTACATTACCTCTGTTTCAATATAACATAACTTTTTTTTGCGGGGGGGGATTGGGGATTGAACTCACAACCTCATGCCTGCCAGGCAGGCATTTAAGCCACTGAACTAAATCCCTGGCCAACATAACCCTTTTTAAAATGAATTTGTGAAAAGTTATTTCAGATACCAGAACTGAATAAGGAGAATTTTAATGCTTTGAGAAAACAGAGAATCTGAATTTAATTCTTTGTTTGACACTTACTAGTGCTAGAACCTGAGGAAACTCTTTGCTAGTGTCTTATCTATAAATAGGTACAGGTCAAGTGGGAATCATTAAAATAAATACTCTGCAAAAGCTAGTCCATACTTTTTATTGTATTTTAAGCTAACAGTATGATATCTCAACATTACTATCATTGAAGGCAAAGGAAAGAACCAAATGAATACTACAGTAAAAGAAGACTGAGAGTCAGTCACAGATTCAGAGAGAAATAGAAGATGACTCCAATAAGCCACTGGAGAGACACAAACTTCTGTAAGCAAATTTCAACTTCATTTTCAACTCAGGCTGTGTATGTGTTGTGTGTATTCTAATGTGTCCCCTCCAGCCTGTTGTTGCAGTGTCATCCTTCATTCAGGAGCTCAAAACCAGAAACTATATTCCTCTCTCTCTCCTACCTACCCCTGAAATTCAATCCAACCCTAACAGACCTTCTCTATAAACTCTTAAATGCATAACTTCTCCCCATCTTCACTGCTCCCTTCCCATCCAAGTCACTGACTTCTCTTGCTTAAACTCTTTCAACACACAGCTTCCATTCTTGTCTTAGGAAAGTCATGAACTATTCTGACAGAATAAACTTTTAACACATGCCTAAGTTGTTCACCAATCTAATGAACACCCTTCAGTGGATGCTCAGTTCTTACTATTCATCATACTCTGCAAAACTCTTTAGGAATTAGTATTTGTCTCTATCTTCCCCCTGGCTTGTCCTAATTCTTGATTATTTTCTTCCCAGAGTCCAGGATCCAGGAATAGAGATTTCACTTCTTCTTCAGGGGTACTGTATAAGCCACTTCCATTTTCAAGCCTTTCCCATTCCCTCCTTTCATCTCTAGGCCCAATCCATTCCTCAACATGTTGCCTCCTTTAAGGTCCAGTTTCATGTCAGTTCCAGAGAAGCTTTTCCTGATCTACTGTACTCCTTAGTTCTTATCTAAATTTTGTTTTCTTTATGATTCTCAATAGAATATGCAACTATTTCATGTATCTATTCATTTATTTTTAGTCCTTCTTTTCTTGTAGAATACTGAACCCCTGAAGGTGGATAGCAAGTGCCTCATTTGCCATAGCTTCCCCATACTTCCTCCAATCATGTGACTGGATTTTGTCAGGGAAATGATGAGCGTCAGCAAAATGCAGGTGTTCGCTGAAAAGACCCTGGGTGCTGCCTTTCTATACAATAACTGGCCATTCCCTCTGTGGAAAAAAAAAATTCACATGCAGATAACCTTGAGTGTACTGTGAGAGGGTCTTTGATTTTAGCCAGACACAAGACACTCTGCCCTAAGACACACAGGTCTTTTGGCACTAAGCCACTTTGGTCTGAACACAGTGCTTAAGAAACTAACAAACTGAGTACAGTGTTAACATTTTCTGTTGCCTGCTCAAGTCTCCATCTCATGCAAGATCTTTCTCCAGAGGATTGTTCATCTTAGATGCTGTCCTTTGCCTCGCTGTGTGGTAATGTATTACTGGACTATGCTCATATCTGCTGCACTTTTATAATAAACTTACTTTCATCTGTATAAAATGAGGATGTCGTTCTTTGCACATGGTGCAAATCCAAATCTCAGCTTTCTGTGGCCATATAAATGTGGCTCTTTGCAGGTACAGATGTATATAACTCTTAGCTGAATAAAAGCTAGGAACACATAGAATTTTACAACATGAAACCTCCTAAAATTTTAACACTTTTTGAAAGCTTCCAATTAAAGTTAATACTGAGTATAAGTCTCAGAAAACAATTAAGAATTAATTGACTCCTGTAATCTAAGTAGGAACTGATTATGGATTGGAGAAAAAAAAAAAAAACAGGATAGAACCTGCAAAAATTGCCTGAGGCGTCTCAAACATAAGAGCAACCAAAAGTAGTCAGAGAGTTTCCTTAAATTAGTCAATTTAAATTTTAGATTTGGGGAGGAGACACCTTGTTTTTATCCTCTGTTCTAATATTATAAATGTTTAGAAATAGAAAAAAATCTGCGAAAAAAGATTTGGAGATTCCTAAATGTAGTATAAGACTAAATACAATACAAGGTAAAAATATATCCTCAATTTAACTGCCAGAGTGGTTCCTT
>RJWM01049428.1:0-11118 GCA_004363535.1 Dasyprocta punctata
TTTCAGTCTTCTGTACTTTTTTTGCTTGCCCTTAGAAAAATGACTTTCCCAAGTTTCAGTCTCCATTTTCTTTTCAATCTCTGCCCTTCTAATTCTTATATATACAAGGGTTTGATCAAAAAGTACAGTTAATATTTATTTTTTGTAATTATTACAGATAAATGACCCAATATTGCCATTAACGTGTACCCACACCTGCCCCGCCCCCATACACACACACACACACACACACACACACACACACACACACACACACACATATATACAAACATGCTTATCCCAGAGCTCTTGCCACTTTATGAAGAGTTCTGGGCATTTTCTTTGTGGGTATTCTTATGAGGTATGATCAAAAATACAGTGAATGCTGCTACTCAGTGCCAGCCAATGGAAAGACAGCCTTGTAAAACCAATCCCGTGTAGCCTCATTTGCCTGACTCACTGGATCTGGCACTGTGCAACTTTTGGCTTTTCCACAACATAAAAATGACCAGCTAGCTGGGCGTGGTGGCGCATGCCTGTAATTCCAGCACTCAGGAGGCTGAGGCAGGAAGATTATTGCGAGTTTGAGACCAGCCTGGGCTATACAGTGAGGCCTTGCAAGTAAGCTCAAAGCCAGCCTGAACTGCACAGTGAGGCCGTGTCTCAAAAATGACCATTAAAAGAAAACATGTTGAACTGATTCAGGACATCAAGGCAGTTACAACAGTGCAACTAAAGACACCACTGCAAAGGATTTCCAGAACTGCTTCAGAAAGGGGACACAACAATGAGACAAATGTGTTCAAAGTGAGGGGAAATATTTGGAGGGGGTTAATGACATTGTGCTTTTTACTGTAATAGGTTTCTTAAAAACAGCGCATTTTTTTATCATACCTCATATATCCAAGTGCCCAGGAGATTTCCACCTGACTGTCCCTGAGACATCTCAAATCAACTCAATATTTCTTACATTTCTCTCTAATCTTAGTAAATTTATCTCATCTAGTGATATCAAAATGTACCAGAGTACTCAGTAACTGGAGGGTCATTCTAGAATCTGTTTCCTTCATTGCTGCTTTGTATCTAAACAATCAGAAATTCTAAATCTACTCCCAAAATTTATTTCATCATTTCACACATTGATAACTACTGTTTAAAGTTTTCTCCACCTCTCTTGGATTACTGTAGAGAGATTCCCTTCCCCTAACTTAGTTCCATGTTCTAGTGCCAATTTCTCAAATTCATCCTCTATATAACTTATAAACAGTTTACTGAAAATAAATCAGATCGTAACTTCTAGTTTCTTACTGAAAACTCATCTCAGCTCTTTCATCATTTCTCAGCATCTTTTATGCGCCGAATCCTGATTCTACAATCTCCTTCCTCTATCACTCCAACCCTCACCCTATTTTCAGAAAACACAGCAGAAGAGTAGCAATGTTTTTACAAAGTTTGAATAAAAAAAGTCAAGAACTTTTCATCAGAATTAAGCTCTATAATAGTCAAAGAAAAAAAATCAAGAATCCAAAGAAAATAGGAAAAAATCCTCCAAAAATATACGGAAGTTAAGAGCACAAGGTCAACAGTTTTGTCAGGACACAGGTAAAACTGTATTCTCACAGAGATAGAAGAGCATGGCCAACTTGGGGGCAATGGTTATGGTCTGTACCTCCAATTTGGTGCTGAAGAAAATTGAGTACTCCGAGGCAGGGCAAAAGGTAAAGTTTGATACAGGAGGATAAGTAAGAAGATAACCCAGATGGACTAACATCAAGTGTTTATGGAGGTGGAGGGGGAAACCAGGGCAGGCCTGGATCTTGGCACCCCACCCCTCACACCCAGACCTGGCATCCTGGGAGAGAACTAGTCTAAGAGGGAATTACTGGACTCTTCCGAGTCTGGCAGACTTAATAAACCCAGTCATGCTACCCTTCCTATTGGCCACGGCAAAGAGACAATTACAACCCAGGGACTCAAAGAAGCCTCAAACAGGATGAGGTAAAATCTAACTGGCATGCGCCAATGTATCCACCACTGGGGCCAGCTGGGGGCCGGACACGGGGAAGAGAAGAGGTTTCCTCAACACGGACAGTAACCACAGAAATAACAGGCTGCCTACTCCTCTCATATACAACAGGAGTGCTGTATCTGGAACGTTCAGTGCCCTCCCCACAATGGTTGCTGGGCTCCTGCAGGGGTGGGGAGGGGGACCCAGCAATCACTAGCTGAGAACGGCAGAAGAAACAGGAACGCCAGCTCTGCGACAATTACGTGGAGCAAACTCAGAGAACAACTCTGAGGGGGAAATCAGTTCCGTGACAATGACACAGAGCCCAGTCAGAGAACAACAGGTGACCCAGCGGAGACAGGAGAGGGAAAGAACAGCCTCTTGTTTCTTCCACAGGAAGGGCTGACATCTGGGGATCAGCACCTGAGACGGCAAGCAGCTTCTCTTAGCCATGTAATAGGAAAGAAAAGAGAACCTGTGCGGGGAGACACGCAGGAGGAGTCCACATATTTACCCCCCAAACAGGTCACGGGAATCAGAGCCACAGAGGCCTGCAGCGGAAAATGCCTGGAGCTCCAGATGTCCAGAGCTCTCTTAGGACACAAAATAGCAGGGAGTAAAGGCCCCGACAGACTTCGCACAAGTGGCCATCTGGCTCTCAGAGGGAAACCACGTGGCCAACAAAAACCAGTGTAAAGGGAGCCACGCTGAAACTCTGGTTAACGTTATTAAAACTACCTAGCAGGTTTTATTTTAATTGCTACGTTACTTTGGTAACTGTAGTTATTGTAATTTGTTTGTTGTTTTGTTAGATTTGGGTCATCCAGGTAGGGTTTTTTTTTTTTTTTCCTACTTTCTTTCTAGTCTGTTTTCATTTTTCTCGTCTTTCTTTTGATTCTTCTTACTGGTACTGGTTGTTGATAAAACTTTAAGCTTCAGGGGGTCCCCTCTGATCTGTCTGCTGTTTTAGTGTGTACTCCCTGCTGCTCCTCGCTTTCTCCCCTCCTTATCCTTAGTCCGTATCGACTCCTCGTTACCTCGGTTCCTTGCCTTCCATCTCCTCTCCATGCATCTAACAGCATAAATACAATAGGGGACTGCATAGGTGCATTAGAGGATACGAATTAACTAGTGCTAAAATTAAACAATATATTTTAAGGTCACGTCACAGTAACCCTTACAAAACTTGGCTTAGAGGAACCCCACAAAATTACTGACAAACATTAATAGGCACCGAAAATCTGACAGCCTAACTCAGTCTCTAAATACATTTCCTCTTATCTGCATAGTACACCCTCTTGTCTATAAAAACACTCTCCCAAAGTCCCTCAACCCAGCTCTTTATTCAACAATAACTCCAACACACTCTGATTTCCTGCAATTTTCCTTTTACCAATCGACATCTGTCTTACTTTCCCCCTTCCACGGACATGTACACCTTCCCGTTCCTCTCCACTCCATCCCAGTATAATACAGTCTATAAGAGGAAATGGCAAAAGGATTAAGTTATCAAGACAAGTTTCAATGTTTATGACTGACGTATGCTTGGTTCTGTTCACACGAAGTTCTCTCTCCAGGGTCCAACCCAATTAAATTGAATAGCTTGAAAGGGTAAAAAGTATCACTGGACAAATAAACGATTTCACAGACATTACTGGAAAACAGAATGGAACTACACAGATCTTCATAGCAACAACGAATTCATCCCATTCTACTTGACCTTGACCCTCAGCATCAAAAAACAATCTGCTCTGCGTGTATGTGTGTATTTATATATTTTCATGCAACAAGGCAATAAAACACACCCAAAAACTCACAACTCTCCCAAAGCAGATCCTAGGGGCACTGACATAGAGAAAATAAAACAGATAGCAGAGCTGTACAAAATGATTAAAGAGACAATGAAGAAACCTGGCTAGTTTCAAAGACAACATGACCAAAAAATGATGGGACTAACACACAACTTCACCAAAGTGGAAACAGGAGAAACAAATGAAAATTGGAAGACCTGACAGAAATGATTCAAAAACTGAATGAAAAATGTACCAAAGATAAAGAATCCACAAAAAGGTGTCAAACAGAAATCATAACACAGAAATGAGCAGTGTGAGGATAGGGCGTCTGAAATCAAGGATAGAACGGAAAGTTGTGACAAAATACACAGAGAAGCCTTAAACAATAAAGAAGAAGAAAAATTCATACGAGAACTACCAGATGATGTTAAAGAGACTAAGACTAAATAGAGTTAGAAAGATTAGAAGATGCATACATGGAATTTTTTTAAAAATCTACTTACAGAAATCATAATAGAGCCGGGCGTGGTGGCGCATGCCTTTAATCCCAGCACTCGGGAGGCTGAGGTAGGCGGAGCGTTGTGGGTTCGAGGCCGGCTTGGGCTACAACGCAAGTGCAAGACCGGCCTGAGCTACATAGTGCGACCCTGCCTCAAAAAACCAGGGCCGGGAGTCTGGCTCAGTGCCTTAAGCGCCTGCCCTGGCAGGCGCGAGGTTGTGAGTTCAATCCCCGGTGCCGCAAAAAAAAAAAAAAAAAAGAAATCATAATAGAAAACTTTCCAAGTATGAGGAAAAATCTAAACATATAGGTTAGCAAGGCTCACAGAATACTAATTAATAGTGACGAAGAATGAAGCTTCCAACCATAGTCAAAAGCACAGATGTCCAACTTAAAGAATCTTGAAAGCTGTCAGAGAAAAGCAAAAAAATCACGTATGAAAGTCAATCCATCAGGATTACAGCAGACTTCTCAATACAAACTTTAAAGGCCAGAAGAGCTTGAAGTGTTTTAAGTCCTAAGCATAAACAACTGCTAAACCAGTCTAACATATCTGGCAAAAAAATCTTTCAAAATTGACGTAGAAATAGGACATCCCACAAGAAAGAACATCTGAAGAGACACCCAAGCACCAAAGCAGCACTCCACAAATACTCAAGCACAAATACTCAAGAATACCCTAGAAAGAGACAACAAATTAGTGACTCCATAAAATCAGATGCAATGAATACATGAAGTAAGGCGAGTAAACAAAAAAAGGAAAAATAAAGGAGTGGCCGACAGAAAAAGAATGCAATGGCAGGAACAAATCAATCACTTTCAGGAATAACTCTCAATGTAAGTAGTCTCAACTCTGTAATTAAAAGACACAGATTGGCAGATCACCAGATTGGATCAAAAACCAGAATCTCAGCCGGGCATGGTGGTCCATGCTTGTGATCTCAGTACTTGGGAGGCTGAGGCAGGAGAATTGCTGCAAGTTCAAGGCCAGCTTGGGCTACAAAGTGAATTCAAGGCCAGTCTGAACTGCATAGCAAGACCTTGTCTTAAAAAACAAACAAACAAAAAGAATCTGACAGTGTGTTGCATTCAAGAAACTCATCTAATGCAAAAAGAAATTCACAGACCAAAAATCAAAAGGTAGAAAACAATATTCCATGCATCAGGATTCCAAAAGCAAGTACAGGTAGTAATTTTATTCTCAGGAAAAGTAAACTGCAAGCTAAAACTGAGCACAATAGGCAAAGCAAGTCACCATATATTATTTACAGAAATAATTCAACAGAAAGAGAACACAATTTTAAATATACGTGCACTGCATCCTGGAGTGCCTAACTTCAGGAAACAAACACCGCTGGGCATGGAAGACCAACACCAACACAATCACAGTAGGTGACCTCAGCACTCCACTGTCATGAAGAGACAGATCAGCTAAACAACGATTAACAAATATCAGACCTGAACCAATCTCTGAACAAATGGACTTAATAAAGAGCTACAGTGTTCTATCCTACTATAATAGAATACGCATTCTTCTCAACAGCACGAGGTATTTTCTCCAAGATTAACCACATACTAGTCCACAAAACCTACCTAAATAAATACTAAACGACTAAAATCAATCACAAAAGAAATCACAGAAAATTAATAAACATCTGGATACTAAATAACACACTCTTGAACTCTTAGTGTGTCACAGAAGGAATCAAAGAAGTCAGACAATTCCTACAACCTACCGGACACAATGAAAGCCTTCCTAAGAGGAAACTTCGCTGTAGTCAATGCTTATTTAGATCCAGCTCAAATAGGTAACATAATGAGGAATCTCAAGATACTTGAAAAACAACAGTCCAAACCCACATCTACTTTAAGGAGGGAAGTCATAAAGTTTGTAACAAAAATTAATGAAATTGAGACTCCCCCCAAAAAAGAATCAATGAATCAAAGAGCAGTCCCTCCAAAGAAAGAATAGATAAACCCTTAGCCAAACTTACCAAGAGCAAGAAAGAAAAGACATCAACGCAAATACAAATGAAAAAGGAAAAAAAATCACAACAGACACCACCAAAATCCAGAAGACTGTTAGGAACTACAATGAAAAATTGTACTTCAACAAACTGCAAGATCTTGAAGAAATGGACACATACCTACACATATAATAATGACCAAAAAAGAACCAAGAAGACATAAAAATTCAGAACAATCCATTAACAAGGAATAAAATTGAAGCAGTAATAAAAAAAAAAATACTGTCAACTAAGAAAAGTCCAGGACCTGATGGATTCACCAATGAGTTCTATAAAACCTTTCATAGAGGTTGTAACATCAATACTCTTCAAACTCTCGAATGAAATTGAAAGGAAAGGAGTACTTCCAAATTCATTCATGGAAATTTATGGTTGATACACTGTGTCAACTTGAGAAGTCTAGAAGCTTAACTAAGTGACTCAGCAGCTCTACATCCTGGCGTGTAGAGGACAAGCCATTTGTGCTCTAGGATGTTGGTCCTTGTGTCAATTTGAGGTCGGAAGTCTAAGTGACTCAGCAGGAGTTCTGGGTCTCTACTTTGTAACATCCTCAGCCTGGGCAAGAGAAGTGCACGCAGATGGTGTGAGCACTACCCCGACCCAGGCGAGCAGCCTGCATACACGGCCCTCAGCATGGACGTGGTCTCCCGGCTTCTGCCACAGGCTGCTGGGCTTTGGCCTGGGACTCTGCAGCCGTCCGTCGCAGACCGTCGGCCTCCTGACGCAGACTCGTGTGGGCCACTGCAGTGAGCGCCAGCCCTTGGCTGGACTCTTCAGCTTCCAGTGTGCAGACCCCCTCTGCACGCTCCCCACCCCACTCTGTGGTGACCATCTAAGCCGATCTTGTAATTTCTTATACATTTGTGTATCTTTTGTTTTATCTGTCTCTCTAGAAAATCCTGACTGATACAGAAACCAATGTCACTTATTCCAAAAACAGATAAGGACTCAACTAAAAATTAGACTGCACACTAAACTCTTTAATAAACAAGACATAAAAATCCTCAAGAAGATACTGGCAAATAGAATACAATGAATCACCAAAAAAGATCACACATTTTGACCAAGTATGTTTCATCCCATGGATGCAAGGATGGTTCGGCACATCGAAATCAATAAAGGTAACAAACCACACACAAAAAGAACACAAATCACATGATCATACCAATAGATACCAAAAAAAAAAAAAAAAAACCTGACAAAACACCCATTCATGATAAAAACCATGAAGAAAATAAGTATGGAGGGACCTCATCTCAATCTGACAAAGGCCATTTATGACAAACCAATGGCTAACATATTAAACAAGGAGAAATTGAAAGTTTTCCCTATATAATCAGAAACAAGACAAAGATGTCCACCAGTATCACTCCTGTTCAATAAAGTACTCAAGACATTAGACAGAGCAATCAGGAAAGAGAAATAAATAAAAGATATATGTACAGAAAAGGAAGAACTGAAATTACTATTTGCAGATGACATGATCCATGGAAAATCCAACATACTTCACCAAAGACTCCTGAAATTAATAACAAAATTCAGTAATGTATCAGGATACAAAATCCACACATAAAAATCAACAGTCAATAAATTCACTGAAAAAAAAATTAGGAAAACAATACCATTTATAAAAGCATCAAGAAAAATTAAATACTTGGAAATTAACCTAATCAAGAAAGTGAAAGACATCTTAAATGAAAACTACAGTGCTCTGAAAAAGGGGATAAAAGAGGATATCAAAGTGGAAAGATAGCCTGTGTTCCTAGACAGGCAGAACCAATATTGTCAAAATGGTCACATTCTCAAAACTGACATAGATTTAATGCAATTAAATTCAAAGTACTAACAGCATACATCACATAACTGTAGAAAACAATCGAACTGTCCTACATTGTTGATGGGACTGTGAATCATTACAACCATCATAAAAATCAGAATAGAAAGTCTTCAAAACATTGAACCTAGAAATTCTCTTTGACCCAGCTATTCCACTACTACATATCTTCCCAACAGTTACAGACATCATGTTACAGTGATACATGCATGCCAATGTTTATAGCAGCCCTATTTACAATAGCCAAATCTTTAAGCAGCCCATATGTCTATCAACTGAAAAATGTAATAAGAAACTAGTATTTACACACAATGGACTACTACTTTGCTACGAAGAAGGATAAAGTATAACATTTGGTAGGAAAATAGATGCACCTTAAAAACATACTTTTAAGTGAAATAAATCAGACACAAAAGCTTTAATATTATATGATTCTCTCATATGAGAAATCAAAAATATAATTAAAGATCAATATAAAAGATAAAAGGAAACATGGAGACAGATGGGAAGGGGACCAGGAGGAGAAAGTGGGGCAAGGTAGGAAAAGAAGGACATAAAAAAAATAAAAATAAAAAAGGATGATGTGCCATGTAAATGTAGCAAATAACCACAATAAACATAGTGATTATATGCCACAAATAAGTCAATTAAAAGTTAAGAAAAAAGTTAACTGTGATTGTAGTTCACAATGTTATTGTTAACTAAAGTAAACAGACTGGCATGTATTAAAAGCTGTTCTAGGTTATAAGTAATTTTGGTCTCAATACTAACCATGTATTAAACGCTGAAGTTTTTTAAAGAAAAAGTCATTTAAGAATGATTTGTTAATTATACTAATACATGTGACATATAATAACAAGCTTTTGTTACTTTTGAAGTAACTATATAATTGGTAACGGTTCATTCCTTAATTCAAATTATGCCATCACCAAGAAATTCTGTTAGAAACTTACCAACTTGTACTTGCTAAAAGTTCCTTTGTTACCACACATTAAAACAAACACATCCAATGATCAACCCAGCAAAACGCAGGTCAATTCTCTTCAAACAAAACTATAAACTGTAAGAGAGCTGGTAAAGGCCACTTTACCTTCAGGGGCATCTGCATCGCATCTCTTTGGCACAGAAAGGGATGAATTGCTTTTACGGTCATCGGAAGTTACGTTGCTCTGAATGATGAAAATACAGTTAAACTGTAAATGTTACACAAGTAAATATATTTGGGTTAAAGTATTCACATTATGAACTTTACACTGCTTCCTATTAACCACATGTAATATTTTAAAAGGTAAATTTAATGCAAATTATGATCAGAAGAAAATGAATTACAGTAAATTTAATATGAGGACTTTTGGAATAATTCTTTAGGTCCAATGTCAAGTAACAGAGGTCTTTCCTACAACACATTTCTGGTCTGAACATGGCATCTAAAACTAAATGGAGTACTTATTTTTAGACTATGAACTGGCAAAGTGTATCTCCTATCTATGCAAAAGCATAATCTTCCTTTATTTACAGAAAAATGTTTACTAAGTAAGACACAGTGATCTAGGTACAGTGGAAGAAGCAGGGAGAGATTAAAGTTTACGGAAGTGAGAACCAGGGTTCCGGTGACCCAGCAGGGTGCTTCCCAAGCTCGGGTCACTCACTGACTTCCATCAGGACCTGTGCCTTATCTGCTCCACCAACATTATTAATTACCTAGTATCTTTCAGGGAGCTAGCTTTTTAACATTTAGCAGTATTGTGGTATTGACTGAGGGGTTGGTGTGCTTGCTATTTTCTTTTCTAATTACATGTTAAAAAAGAATACAGGAAGCACAGGACAAATGGAGTAGCCTGGACAGACAGGAATGAAGAAAGATTCAGTTAAACTAACGCTTGACCTAGGGTCTCAAACATGAATAGGATGTAAACTGTTGGCAAGTAGAGCAAGAAATATTGAAGAAAAGGAAACAAATTAAACAAAGGTTAAATCAGATTATGTATATTATAAATTGTCAAAAAATCCAAATGTCTTAGTCAATTAAAACTAAAGACCACAGTTGGTTTTTGAGCAATCAACATTAAAGAATGACTGGAACAGATAACAATCGTGCTAACAAACAAACAAAGAAGTCCAATAAAACACATAGACACACACACACACACACACACACACACTACATAGAATACGTTTTCTATGGAATTCATAGTAGCAAAGAACAGACATAACTGTGCTCAACAAAACTTTTCTTGGAAGTCATATTATTAAAATTACTTGAAATAGTGTTTTACAAGAGACATTATGAGTTTTAATAAAGTGCTAAAATAAAGCCCAATAGCTTACTGCCAGAGGATCCATTTAAGGAAAAATTATAATGAAATTCTGTGTGCTATTTTAAAAAAGTATGAAGCAAATATTAAATATGCTCAAAAATGGAACAAAAACTCAGTTTCAGCAATATTAAATTTAATCTGATGAGTTAATACGCTAGTCATCAAAATTAAAATTTACCTTTAAATATCACTATCCTTAAAATATCAAATTTAAAATAATCGAATTTTAAATATAGCACTTACCTCTATTAAGTAATTTTGACTTCCATACATAACATACTGGGGAGCAAGACTATAAATCATGTAGCTGGTGTGCAGGACAATCAGCAGAAGTATCATGCAGAGAAATAAGAGTGCCTGAGGCCTGGTTCTACCTCTCCTGATTTTATATAACTGCAAAGAAGAAAAGGATAAAACTGCAGCAATGTGTTTTATTTGCAAAGCATTATGTCTGTTTTTGCGTTATGGGGAATGATTTATACAGTTCAATCAACCATTTCTTTGATGCAAAGTAAACACTGAGAATTCTTCGCCATTTCAAAACATTTGAAAAAACACAATTCTTCTCCCATAAAGCTTTTAGATTTAACTTTATGTTTAAAAATAATGGCACAGCAGCTGTATTCAATCTATCCTATAAATGATCCATTCAAAATCAAG
>RJWM01049429.1:0-11087 GCA_004363535.1 Dasyprocta punctata
TAAACACAAACCTTAAAAAGTGGGAGAATTTAGAGTGACCTTTTTAAAATATTTTTATTTTAAAGAGAAAAAAACAAAAACCAAGAAGCAAACAATCAAAAAACAACTACAGCAAAAGCAAAATGACAACAACAAAAAACAATAGTAATATAGGATTTCAAAACAAGATTACAGGAATTTAGCAAAAGTTGCTATATTGCATATAGTTATCTTCAAAACAGTTGCACAGGTTACCAGATACAGGCATGCAAGATTGATCAAACAGCATAATTTTCCTTGAGCAGTTTCTTTCCCTTTTACTGTATCTATTGTAACTTCTGGATCTCACTTACTCTGCCACTTTTTTATACTAGCAAGACAATATGGAGTTTACACATGCAAGTCTGATTTATTTCACCTATGAAAATTGTTTCTAGTTACATCCATTTACCTATAAAAGCCTTAAGTTTATCGTTCTTTATGGATGAGTATTCTATTGTATAAAAGTACACCTTTTTTATCCATTCCTTAGTTCATGGGCATTTGGATGTTCCCAAGATCTGACTATTACAAATTGTGCCACTATAAACATAGGTGCACATGTAACGCTGTGGAGTGATGTTTTCAATTCTTCTAGGAAAATACTCAGAAGGGGAATAGTTAGCTCAAATGTGATCTCTAATGCTAGGTTTTGAGGAATCTCCACACTGATTTCCACAGTGGTTATACCAATCTACATTCCCACCAACAATGGAGAAGAGTTCATTTTTCCCCACAGCTCCGTCAGCATTTGTTACTGGTTAATTTCTTGGTGTGAGCCATTCTTTCTGGAATGAGATATTTCAGTGTTATTTTAATTTGCATTTCTCAAATGAACAATGAGGTTGAACTTTTTTCATATATCTATTTGCAATTTGTACTTTTCCATCTGAGAATTGTGTGTTCATCTCAGATGCTCATTTTTGGATTGGGTCTTTAAATTTGGGGGAGGGACTGATTTTTTTTCAATTCTTTATATGTTTTAGAAAAAAATCCTTTGTCTGAGGGAGAGTTGGCTAAAATCTTTTCCCAATCTGTGGGTTTTCTTTTCACTCTGTTGGTGATTTCTTTTGATGTGCAAAAACTTTTTAATAAGATGAGATCCCAGTTGCTGATTCTTCTTATGCAGTTCGGTTTTTGTTCATCAACACTTTGCCTACCCTATGTGCTGGAGATTTCTACCTTGTCTTCCAGTATGTTTACTGTTTCTGTTTTAATATTTAGATCTTTGATCCATTTTTACTTTAGTTTAGTGCATGGTGGTAAACATGGGTCTAGTTTAAGTCTTCAGCATGTATATAGCCAGTTTTTCCAACACCACTTATTAAAGAGGCTTTCTTCCAGTGAACATGTTTGGCCCTTTTGTCAAAAATAAGAAGGCTGAGTGTGTTTGCAGTTGTGCCTTTATCTTTTGTTATGTTCACTTGATCCTCAAATCTGTTTTGCCTTTTTTTTTTTTTTTTTTTGCCAGTACCATGTTAATTTTATTATACCAGCTTTGTAGCATAGTTTCAAGTCTGGGATTGTGATGCCTCTGGCCTTGCCTTTGCTGCCCAGGATTCCCTTTGCTATTCTAAGTCTCTTGTGGTTCCACATGAATTTTAGGAATGCTTTCTCTAGATCTGTGAGGTATGCTACTGCTATTTTGATCAGGATTGCATTAAATCTGTAGAATAGTTTTAAGAGTAATTTCACAATATTGGTTCTTCCTATCCATAAGCAAGGAATATCTTTCCATTTTCTGAATTCTTCTTCAATTTCTTTTTTCAGAGTACTATAATTTTCAATGTATAAATCTTTTACTTTCTTTATTAGATTGATTTCTAAGTATTTTTTATATTATTGTGAAAGGTGTCATTTCCCTAATTTCTGTCTCAGTGAGTTTGTTGTTTGTGTAAAGGAATGCTATTGACTTTTGAGTATTGACTTTGTACCCAACTATGCTGCTGAATTTGCTTATTAATTCTAGAAGTCTGTCAGCTGAGTTTTGGAGGGTCTCCTATGCAGAGGATCATGTTATCTGTGGATAATGATAATTTAACTTCCTCTTTTCATATCTTTATTCCTTTTGTTTCTCTCTCTTGTTTAATTGTTCTGGCTGTTTCCAGAACTATATTGAATAGGAGTAGTGATAGTGGACAGCCTTGTCTAGTTCTTGATTTTATAGTGAAAGTTTTCAATTTTTGAACATTTAGTATGATGTTGGTTGTTGGCTTGTCATAAGTGGCTTTTATCAGATTGAGATAAAGACCATCTATTCCAATTTTCTCTAGAGTTTTTACCATGAATGACTGTTGAACTTTATTAAAAGCTTTTTCTGTACCTATTGAGATGATCATGTGATTTTTGTCTTTTGCTCTGTTGATATGGTATATTACATTTATTGATTTGCATATGTTGGACCCATCCCTTCATTCCTGGGATGAATTCCACTTGGTCAAGGTGAATAATCTTCTTAATAATTTGTGGCATTCTGTTTGCTAGTATTTTACTGAGTATTTTGGTATCTATGTTTCTTAGGGAGATTGGTCTGTAGTTCTTTTTTAGTTAGGTCTTTCTTTGGTTTTGATATCAGCATAACATTTGCCTCCAGAAATAAGGTAAGGATAATTGCTTCCCTTCCATTAAAGAGTTATCTTCTTGATTCAGTTTTGGTAATTCATATGTTTCCAGGACTCTGTCCATTTCTTCTGTGTTTTCCATTCTATGAGAGTATACATTTTCAAAGTAAACATGATGATCTTCTGAATTTCCATGAGATCTGTAATGACTTCACCCTTTTCATGTCTTATTGTGTGAATTTGAATTTTTTCTTTCCTCTTTTTGATAAAGTTGGCTAATGGTTTATAAATTTTATTTATTCTTTCAAAGAACCAACTGTTCAATTCATTAATTCATGTATTGTTTTCTTAGTCTCCAATTTGTCAATTTCTGCTCTGATCTTTGTAATTTCCTCCATTCTTTGGGCTTTGTGCTTGATTTGCTCTTCTTTTCCTAGAAGCTTCAGGTATAGCATTAAGTTGTTTATTTGTGCTCCTTCTGCTTTCCTGATGTGAGAATTCACTGCTATAAATTTTCCTCTTAGGACTGCTTTCATTGGGTTCCACAGGTCTACAAGTTGTACTTGCATTTTCAATTAATTGCAGATATTGTTTAATTTCTTCTTTAATTTCATTTGTGACACACTGGTTGTTCAGGAGGGTTTTATTTAATTTCCATGTGTTTATAGAGTTTTTGTAATTTCTATTGTCATTAATTTCCAATTTTATTGCACTGTGATCAGAAAATATGCATGGAATGATTTCAATTCCTTTGTATTGTATATTTACTTAACCATGTTCTATGGGCTAGTATATGGTATATTTTAGAGAACATATCATGTACAGCTGAGAAGAATGTATATTCTGAAGTTATTGAGTGGAACACTCTGTAAATATATACTAAGTTCATTTGTTCACAGGATTGATTCACTTCTGTTATTTCTTTGCTGGCTCTTTGTTTTGTTGACCTGTCTCTTTGTGACAATGGGTTTTAAGATATTCTGTTATAACTATGTCATTTCTTATATGCTTTTTCATGTCTATTAATACTTGCCTTATAAGTTGGGCGTTTCCATATATTTATGATTGCTATTTCTTCCTATTGAATTTTTCCCCTAACAAATATGTAATTACCTTCTTTATCTCTTTTAATCATTCTTGATTTGAAGCTCATATTGTCTGCAAATAGGATAGCTACTCCTGCTTTTTTCTGAGTTCCTGTTGCATAGAGTATTGTTTTTCATCCTTTGACTTTTAGTCTATGAATTTCTTTTTTAGTTAAATGTGTTTTTTATATACAGCATATTGTTGGATCTTGTTTCTTGATCCATTCTACCAGTCTGTTTCTTTTGATTAGTGAATTGAGGCCATTTACATTTATAGTAATAACTGATATTTATTGATTATAGTAATGACTGATATTTATTGTCTTTGTCACGTTATCTTCCTGCTCTTGGGTCCTGCTTTTCCTCTCTGTTTGTTTGCCCTGCCTGGCACTTTCTTTCGGCTGTTGTTCTTGGAATTGTGGTCATTTATGGCTCCAACAAGAATATCTTTCAGTATTCTTCATAGTATTACAATGACAGCCATGAATTTCTTTAGTTGTTCTTTGTCATGGAAATATCTTATTTCTGCATTAATGTTAAAAGGAAGTTTTGCAGGGTACATCAGTCTGGATTGGAAGTCATTTTCTTTCAGGACTTGAAGTACTTCACTCCAAGCTCTTCTGGCCTTGAGAGTCTGTGTTGAAAAGTCTACTGTGATTCTGATGGGCTTTCCCTTATAGGTGATCTATTTCTTTTTATTTATTTTTGTTTCATTTTAAAGAGAACAAACCCCAAAAAAACAGAATAAAGCCAATCAAAACACAGCAGTGAAAGTGGTACAGAACTTCACAACAGGATAATAGGAAATTAACAATGGCTATCATGATACATCTTGCTAACTTCACAATAGTTGTCCATACCATCAGACATAGCAAATCAAACAAAACTAAACAGAATAAAACCAGTCAAAACATAACATTGAATAAAATAAAACAATGAATCTAAACAAAACAAAACAGTGAGAACAATGCTGCACATTGTTATCATCAAAATAGTTGCTCAGGTTACCAGATGCAGGAATAAAACAAAACAGTGAAATGGAACTAAACATTGTATTTCAAAAACAAGACAGGTAAAAAAAATCCCCACAGCTGACACAATGCACACTGCCATCCTCCAGGTAGATGCCATGACCACTAGCCCCAGGCCTGCAGAGTCAACCAAGAAATACAAGCATCTATGTATTCCCTTCCCTTCAGTTGCTATCCTCTCACCCTGAGTCCTCTGATTCATTGGGGTTGGGGGGTGCTCTACTGGTTTTTCAGCTCATGCACCAGCTGGCTCATGGGAAGGCATAATTTCTCTTCTGGCTGGGACTTTTTCCCACTGGCATGGAGGCACTTACTTCATGGGAAGTTATAGCCTCTCTTCTGGTTGGGGCTCTTTCCCATCAGCATGGCAGTGCTTACCTCACGGGAAAGGTGATCTATTTCTTTTCTCTAAGAGCCTTTAATATTCTGTTCTTGTGCTGAATTTCTGGGATCTTGATTATTATATGTCTGGGTATAGATTTTTTTTGTTGTTGTGATGGCTAAATGGAGTTCTATATGCCTCATTTATCTATATGTCAGATTCTTTTTCCATACTTGGGAACTTTTCTACTACTACTTTTGCACATAGTTTTTTATTTCATTTGTGTTGGCTCCTGCTTTTTCATTGACAGCCATTATTCTTATACTACTTTTCTTTGCATTATCTTGTAGGTGCTGAATTGTTTTTTCCTAATATTTTGTTATTTTCAAGAGATCTTTCTTTTCATGATCACTACTGGGGATCCTGTCTTCAATGTCTGAAAGTCTAACTTCAGTTTCATTCAAGCGGTTTTGCCAGCTTTCAATGGAATTTTTGATTTCCTGGATATCTGCTTGGATCTGTGTCATACATTCTGTTTGTTTCCTATATTGATCATTCATGATTTTGATCCTCTTCCTGTCAACATCTACTTTCTTATCTATCTCTGTTCTATATGTGCTGAGCATTTCATTTATAAATGTTGATATTTCTTTTTTTTACCTGAGAGATTATTCTGACCTGATTTATCTATAGCCACATGGTTTTGTTTCTTTATTTCAGTTGCTATTATTTCAGAAATTTCAGGAGTATATCTCACATTTTCTTCTATGTCAGTGACTCATGGACTTGTTCTGCGTGGGTTAGAGGTCGGAGATTGCATTTTGCTTCTTCATTTTGTTATTTTCTGGGTTCCCATGGAAGGCATAGAGGTCATTTGAATGGTCCCCACTTCAAGCATCTCTAACCTAGGTTCCCAGCAAAGGCATAGAGGTGATGGGAATAACCACCATCTCAGTCTCAGTTCAAGTGGGTTCTGGGTGAAGTCAGAGAGGCAATGGGTTGAATGACATTTTTCAAGCTCTGAAAGAAAACAACTTCAAATTCAAGCTAATATACCCCATAAAACTGTCTTTCAAACACAATGAAGAAATATAATCTGTTCATGAAAAAGAGGGCCTGGAAAAAAAATCCACAACCATTGAACTAGCACTATAAATATTTGCAGGCTATCCTAGAAAGAAACAATGAAACTATGATGCCAAACACTCTAGTGCAAAAATAAAGTATAGTGAGTAGTTATGTAGAAGAGAGAAAGATGGAGGTAATCAGCAAAAGGAAAATAATACATTGACAGGAATAAGTCAATATGGGCCAGGCATGGGGGTGCATACCTGTAATTCCAGCATTCAGGAGGCTGAGGCAAGAGGATCAAAACAATTTTGAGGCCAGCCTGGAGTGAGTTTCATGCTAGCCTGAACCACACAGTGAGACCCTATCTCAAAAAATAAATAAATAAATAAAAAGGAGATGAAGAAAAACTCAATGTATTTCAGTAATAACTCTCAATATCAAAAGACTTAGTGCTCATATTAAAAAGCACATATTGACAGATTCAATCCAAAAACAAAATCCAATGGTATATTGTGTACAAGAAGCACATTTAATACAAAAATAAATTCATAGACTAAAAACTCAAGGGTACAAAACAATATTCCATATAACAAAAATCTAAAAACAAGTAGAAGTAGCTACCTCATTTTCAGACAATGTGGGTTTCAAGCCAAAAGTAATCAGGAGAGGTAAAGAAGGTCACACTACATGTTGGTTAAGGGTATCATTCAATAGGAACACATAAGAATGGTAAATATACATTCATTGATTCTAGCTCACCTAACTTCAAAATACAAACACTACTGAACATAAAAGATAGGGTAAACATAAATACAATGAAAGTAAAGGATGTTGATATTCCACTAACACAAATAAATAGAACAATTAGACTAAAACAAGTATCAGAGTTTAACCACACTTTCAAACAAATGGACTTCGCATATATCTAGAGTGTGCAACACAACTATAACAGAATAAAAATTCTCAGTAGCACAGATAGACCACATAGCAGTCTAAAAAGCATGCATAAATAAGTACAAAATAATTAAAATTATTCCATAATTACTAGCTCAAGGAATAATGAAACAAGAAATCAACGGCAAAAGCAACCACAAAAATTATGGGAAAACATGGAAATTAAATAATACAATAATTAATGGCCACAGAAGAATGATGGAAGAAATTAATTTCTAGAATCAAATGATAATACAAATACAACATATCAGAACATACAGGACACAATTTAAAAAGTCCTAAGAGGGACATTTGTGGTTGTGAATGCCCAGATTATAAAAACAGAGTGATCCCAAATAAATAAGAACAATTCAAATCAAAAGCTAGTACATGGAAGGAAATTAAAAAGATCAGAAAGGAAATTAGTAAATTCGAGACAAAAATACAAATAATCAATTAATTAAATAGATCACTCTTCAAAAGAAATAAGCAAACAGATCTTTAGCCAACATTTCTGAAAGAAGTAAAGATCTATATCAATGCAATGAGAAAAAAGGATAAATCACAAGGGACACCACTGAAATCCAGATAAATATTAGCAACTACTTTGAAAACCTGAACAATATAGAAAAAATGGATAGATTCTTAGATGTATATGAATTACCAAAACTGATCTAAGAATATATAAAAACTTTCAATAACCCAATAATAGGCAATGAAATTTAAGCAGCAATAAAAACCTACAAACTAAAACAAGTCCAGGATCCAATGTATTTACCACTGAATTCAACAAGAACTTCAGGCAAGATTAAATACCACCACTTCTCAAACTCTTTAATGAAAGTGAAAAGAAAAGAGTTTTCCCACCATCATTCCTGGAAGTTAGCATTACCCTGATTCCATAACTAGACAAGGACTGAAATAAAAACAAAAACTATAGGCCAAACATTTAATGAACATAGATGCAAGTATCTCCAACAAGATATTGTCAAACCAAATACAAAAGTTGTGAAAAAGATCCAACATCTTAACAAAATAGGCTTAATCCCAGAGATGCAAGGATGATTCAACACGTGCAAATCAATAAGTGTAACATAGCTCATAAACAGAAGCAAGAAAAAATTCACATGTTTATCTCAATAGATTCATCAGAACTCTTTAACAGAATCCATCACCTGTTCATGATAAAAACCCTGAACAAAATAGGTATAGAAGAATTTTATCTCATTCTGATAAAAAATCATTTATAAAAAATACCTACTGCCATTATCATATTAAATGGGGGAAAGCTGAACACTTTCCTTCTAATATCAGGATGAAGACAAGGATGTCCACGATCACTGCTCCTTTTCAATATTGTACTCAAAATATTAGCAAGAATAATTGGGCAGAACAGTAAAAGGGATATGTATAGAAAAGGAGGAAGCCAAATTATTATCTGAAGATAACATGATCCTTTACTTATAAATCTCCACCCCCCCAAAAAAAAAACTCCACAAAAGAACCCCTAGAAGTAATAAATTCAGCAAAGTAACAGAATGTCTACTATGCATATTACTTTAAATCTGAAAGAGACAAGGCCAAAGAAACAGTTAAGTACACATGGGTCAAATAAGATCAACAAGACTATCATGGATATAACCAACAAATGTTTCCACCACAAAGAGCCAGTGATAGCCTCTCACAAAGAGAGTTAGGACAAGGTCCAGGGAATTTCAGAATCTGATGTGGTATTAACCTGTAATTTAATATCTTCAACAGCCATTGAGATATTAGCAGAATGATCAGGAATGTACATACAACATTCAGCCTTTACAATTGAACAAGTATCTGCTTGTGCTGCTGTTAGAATGTCTAATGCCATCGATTTTTAGAGGACAGCTTGCACCATTAATTTTACTTCTTCATTTAGGAGAGAGAGAGGTCAGTGAAAGTGTAGTTTAAGGCCTGTTAAGCTTAGTTAGCAAAGGCTTCAAAATGTTGCATGATATCCTCTAATCCTAGGGAAGGGACAAAGATAGAAACCAAAAGATCACACCAGTGAAACACACTTCCAGGCCATCAATGTTGTAGATGGGGTAAGTTTGCAGGTTGGTTGATATTTTCGCTTTCCAATTTTTCAAAGGGAGTGAGAAGGGGTAAAAGTCAAAGGGAAATTGGAAGTGCTTGAAGCCTATAAAAGAGATCACCTCCAGAGATAGAGACAAGCAATGGCTCAAAAAAATCCTCCCCTGTGCCCTAGGACAAAGAAGTCCCCAAGATATTTTTGCTGTCTACCTAATCACTGAGGCAATTTTTCTTAACAGCAAGGCAAGTTTAAATTTTACTCAAAATTCACTCTAAAATTTCTATGTCTCTATTTCTGCAACATACTTATGAAACTCACAGTTTAAAGCCTGGACATGTCATTCAGCAACCATAACTTACACATTAGTGAAAGTATTTTTGCTCCAAGAGACACATAAATAATAAGACCCAGACCTGGGCAAGGGTGTAGTGGGGGAGAGAGAGCGCGCGAGAGAGAGCGAGCGAGCATGGGGATTCTCCCTTAAACTTTATGTATTCCTCAAATGGCAAATAAATACATCAAAAAATGGCCAGTATCATTGGTCATTAGAGAAATGCAAATTAAAACAACACTGAGATTTCATCTCACTCCAGAAAGAATGGCCAGGATCAAGAAAAACACCAATAACAAATGTTGGAGAGGCTGTGGGGGAAAGGAACCCTCCTACACTGTTGGTGGGAGTGTAGACTGGTACAACCACTGTGGAAATCAGTCTGGAGGTTCCTCAAAAACCTGGGATTGGAAGTCCCATTTGGCCCAGGTATTCCACTTCTGGGCATATTCCCAGAAGAACTGAAAACATCATACCACAGTGATATATGTGCACCCATGTTTATAGCAGCACAATTTGTAATAGCCAAATCTTGGAAACAACCTAAATGCCCATCAACCAATGAATGGATAAAAAAGATGTGGCAGTTTTATACAATGGAGTACTACTCAACTATAAAGAAGGATCACACTGAGGCTTTTATAGGTAAATGGATGCGATTTGAAACCATACTCATAAATGAAATAAATAAAACTCACATGCGTAAATACCCCATTGTCTCCCTCGTGTAAGAAACTGAAAGAGTAAATAAGATACAAAATCTTCAGTAAATAATGTTGAACGATAACAAACTGCCCAAAGGAGAAAAATTAAATCAGATAGGGAAAAGGAAAAAAGAAGGAAGAGAAAAGAGAAAAATTTGTATATATACATTTAAGATGGCTAAGAGGATTGTGTTGCTAATTCTATTAGTTCTTGGAACAAAATAGCTAACATTCATAGGATTAGATGAATTTCGCAAGTCTATATCTGGTAATCTGAGTAACTCTTTTGAAGATAACTATGCAAAGTAAGAACCTTAGTTATGTTCATATCACCTTGTTTTGTAAGCCTGTATTGTTATTGTTTGGGGCTCTTTGTTATTGTTATTTATTAGTCGCTTTTGTTTCTTATTTTTCTTGTAATTTGCAGCATTTTGTTTTGTCTTTCCCTCTAATACAGAAAAAACTTCTCCTAAAGAGTTTATAAGAATTGATTTTATTACAAGTGATGGTATGAACAGCTACTTTGAAGAAAACGAGACATTATGGTAGCCATTGCCAATTTCCTATCATCTTGTTGCAAAGTCCAGTAATACTTTTATCCTTTGTTTTGATTGTTCTTAGTCTGTTCTGTATTATTTGATTTCAATATGTGTGAAAGTGTGGACAGCTATTTTGAAGAGAACAAGAGATATTACGGTAGCCATTGTTGATTTCCTATTGTTGGGTTTTGAAGGCCTGTAACACTTTCATTCTTTTGTTTTTATCAGTTTTATACTATTGTGTTTTGTTTGAATTCATTGTGTGTGAAGATATGGACAACTATTTCTAAGAAAACAAGAGACGTTATGGTAGCCACTGTTGATTCCCTGTTCTCCTGTTTTGAAATCCTGTGTTGCTTGCATTGTTTTGTCCTGATCTGCTTTCTTCTGTTCTGTTTTGTTTTGTTTTGTTCTCTTTAAAATA
>RJWM01049430.1:0-11118 GCA_004363535.1 Dasyprocta punctata
ATGATTTATTCTTCAAATCAATTACCCTCCTGAACTCCCTCATCTCCTGTCTGTTCGTTAAGAGCATCCCACACCCGGGCCTCCCCTAAGTGGGGTTTGACATATGTAACACTGGGGTGTTCGCCTGGCTATGTGGTTCTGCAGATCCCAGAAATACTTTAGTTGAGTAAAATACAAGCCTACTTAGGAAGAGTGAGGTTTTGTTTTATTGGGTTCTTCAGTTTTCTGAAAGCAATTTTTAAAGAAATAATGATACTATCAAAATGTAGTTAGAAAAATCCATGAATCAGTGACTCCAGTGGTAATAAATACTGATTTATGTAAAAATGAAATACAACCAAGCCAGTGGAGCCACTTTGAATGGGTTAATTGCTCTCTGTCTCAATGGAAAGTTTCCGTGATTTACTTACTACTGGAACCTGTTAGGAACCTCGGGCTTCCTGAATACTTTCAAAAGTCCAGCAAAAGTTTCATTGCAGCCAAACAGACTCGTTCTAGTCATGGTTCCCAGTTCCACTAAACAACCTTTGGGTGCTATTTTGATGCCAAATCCTTGATCCAATTCACTTTCACTTGATGCCCTATATCCACTCTAGCAAGCACACTCTAGGAAATCTACTAGGTGACTTCAGTCATTGGAACTTCATTCTGGGCTTTTTGTTTTGTTTTATCTTGGTTTTTACCACTTTTCCAGTCATGGCTTCCAATAAATATGGAGGAATAAAGAGATTCCTTAACCCAACATCAGAAATCACTGTGGGCAGGACACACAGACACGTGAGAGTCACAACGACTTGGTCCACACCGCTTTCTACATACTAACATTTAAACATTAACTGTACCTTTAGCACACCCTGATAAACTTTAAATCAGTCACCCAGACTACAAGAGGCAGTTGTAAAGGTAATCACAACTGTGCACGTGCCTTTGACATCTGCTGCTCATCTGAATCAATGAAACCTCTTTACCTGTGTATATTTTTCAGATTAATTATATGTAAAGAAAGAAAATGAAGGATTTAATTCAATAATAACATAAGCCAGGCTCAGAAGATTTTTGCAAACATAAGTATAGTAGAAATATTCTATGCTATGAGTGTGGAACAAAGATTTTTAATGACAATCGTGGTACAATCATGAAGGTATTACAATTTCCATTCTCTTTCACCTGTACAAAATGTTCAGATTCTAATCTAATGAATGTCTTTTGTTTTCCACCAAATTATAATTGCAATGTGCAGTACTTATGACTCAAACAAATTTCTCCTCCATGAGGAAGCAATATTTTTCTGTAAACCACATCTAACATATTAGTAATAATGGTGTGCCACTTCAAACAAATTACAAACTAATGTTAGCGTTCCTACCAATGGTGTACCAATAATACCTCCCCGTGGGCCAATTTGCATACAAAACATAGCATTTGAAACCAAGTTGCAATTAACACTTTATTATAAAGCCCCGTGATTGTAATATACTGTAGCCTGCTTATACTTGCTACTAGAACTTTCATTTATGAAAAATTACACTATTAAGAGTTTCCATTAAAATAAACCCATCTGCATTCCATTAGCAACCAACTCAAAGACCTAGAGTCACTGTTAATATGTAAGGAGTCAGAAACCACACAGTAATGCGTGACAGTGGGCAATGTGAGTACAAACAACAGCTGAGCAAGTGTATACTTAAATAGCAAGCATAATAATAACACTCCTCACACAGCCCCAGTATAAGACAGAATCCTACATACACCTCTCATTCAAGAATGAATTCTAGACAGAAACAAGAAGCACAGAGAACAATCAAACAACCGAAAGTCAAGAATGCCACTTACCTGTCCAAGTGAGGAATGATCAATCGTATCGGACGCATTGCAATCCTTTCACAAGAATTAGCAAAACTAGATTATAAATAACGCCCCGATCCTTTCATATCACTTCCTTTTTAACAATGGAAGGCATGTGGGGGTGTGCTTGAAGTACATGTGTTTGCCAGAGCTGATGTTTCTTGCTGTGACTCAAAAATGCAAACATTTAGCTCGCTGGAATCTATTCTCCACTTTGAATTATAAAAAGGCTGGCTACCAGCGTTAACTCACAAATTCTTTGTCCTCATTCTAGAAAAGTAGATTTCTTCTAACATGTGCTTCTTGTGCAGGAGTGCTCATGGGTTTTGTAAACATCCATTTGTCACCTAGAATTGTAATTAATCCCTTAAAATTCACTTTAGGTAATTATTTTTTGTGTATTACCTCACCACGAAACAGTAAAGTCACCGAATATGGATGCATTTCCAGGCATGGCTCTGTTTAGATAACAAAGTGACAGAACAATTTGATTTATTAAGATACTCCAAACACTAGGGGAAGCCACAGGGATGACCACTTAAGCCAAGGCACACATACATCTCCCATGCAAACACACACACACACACAAACACAGAGATATGCTCACGCACTATTTTTTAAATGAATCTTAAGGAAGACATTGCACATGCAACTAAAACTCCACATCACAATGATCTCAGAGTCTTCAAGCATCTATTAACAATCACAGTTCCATTCTTCTTCCCCCTTTCAGCTTGCCTTTATGTGCACTAAGAATGATACAGTCACTCAATCTTCTTCATTCTTCCCCAGGATAATTTCCCTCCAATTTGACTAATATTATTAGATGAAGCGCATGAGTAAGCAAGCTGGGGGATGGAGCCACCCCGCAGTGGGAAATTCTGCACACATTCTGTGCTGAATTCTGTTTGTAGATGAGCACCCCCAAGTCAGCTGTCATGAGAAAGAAGAGTGGAGACAGCACACACGAGGAAATCTTCCCTCATCATATTTTTCTGATAGAAATCATGGCTTTCTGTGAAGAAAGAAGGCTTAGGACCAACCCAGAGTGCATCCCTGCTGATTTGGGTCATGACCTTAGAAAAGTCATTGAACTGCTTTGTGACTCAACTCCTCAGATGTTAAACTGGCAGGGATCCCATCTGACATCTTCCCATCAGCAGCACAATGAATATTACAGAGATACTGTGAGTAAAGACATTTCAGCTTCTTAAGTCAAAAGAATGATACACTCAACCAATGTTAGCTTACACTTAGTGCCATCAAATGGATAGATGCCAGCCTATCTATCATGACTGAATAATCGAGGTGCTTCTACCTACACAAGCTAAAGGAAACCTTAACATTTTTATTAATTCAAGTTGCAGTTTGCAGTATTTATACCCAGTAAAGTAACCCCTTCCCCTTTCTAGTTTGCAGACTTGTGTTAAGGTGTTTAATCTGACCACCTAAATCTTGGTAGTCATCAGTTCACAAGCAAATAGACCCTTGCTCTGTGAATACTAAAGTATGAGTATGACAATTTTGTCAATTTCTTTTATGAAGATTTCACAATTAACAGAAAGCAAATGAATTCATGATTTTCTTTTCTCCCTCCCTATTTTGTTGTGTACATTTACCTCAGTAGAACAGACTAAACGAATGCACATGACCCAAGCTCTACATCCCTTTTGCGTTTGCTGCTCCTGGGGTTGAATGGGTGTCACAGTCTGAATGCTGTGCTTCTCCAAATTTGAATGTCCAACTGTCATCACCAAAGTGATGGCCCTTGGAGGGGGGAGTCTCCGTAAGCTGATTAGGCCCTGATGAAAGAGTCCTTAAGAATGGGATTAGTGCTCTTATAAAAGAGCCTGCAGGAGCTCCTCGTCCCTTCTACCGTGTGAGGACTCAGTGAGCCGGAGTCACCTGCGGGCCAGGACGCAGCTCTCACCACACCCCAGGCTGCTGCTGCCGTGACTCTGGACGTCCAGCTTCCAGAACTGGGCCAGACAGTGTCTGTGGCTTCTGGGTTGCCTGGAGCTAAAGTCTCAGAGAAGCCTGAGAAGACACTGTCTTCACTCATGCTGGTTTTCTTCTATAAAAAACTAGAAAAATAGAGAGATGGCAAGACTCCAAACTGGGTTATGCTTGCTTTTTTTAAGTGAATTTACTGAGTTTATTATTTTCCTTTTAAAATGTCTTTATTAATACAATCTGTAGTATACAATGATTACATTCATTGTTGGGTATTATACAGGACATATGAATTCTTCTCCTCCCTTCTTCCCTTCTCTTCCTTCTCCCTCTATCTCTAGGTCCCTGTCTTGGTTACCCAACACCCAGAATGAAGGAAGGAAAGGTTTATTTGTCTTATAGTTTGTGGAGATTCCAGTCCATAATCGGTTGACCCCAAGGCAGGGTGGCATGGCACTGGGGCAACACTTCAAGGCAGCAGCAGCCAGTGAAAGAAATCAGAGCAAAAAGGAAGGAAGAACAAACTTCGTTTCCTCCCTTATATTGTATGCAGGCCACTCCCTCCCAACCCCAGCGCAGATGCAGCACCCACAAAATCTCTGTGCCCTCCTTTTGCACAGGATGAGGATATTTACAAAGCAAGGGTCCTGGCTCCCTGGCTCCTTAAACTTCTAAACTTCTCAGATTGACACAATGAATCAACTATAACAGTCCTTTCCTCATTTGCAAATATTCTATCTACCTGCTTTGGACTATACTGTTTTGCTCTTCAAAGTATTTATATTTTAAGTTTCTCATATAAAAGAAACTACACAATATTTAAGCTTGTATGTTTAATTTCCTTTAACATTACAGACTGAAGGTGCATTCAATTTCCTACAAATGTCTCAAATTTATCCTTGTTTATGGCAGAGTAGTACTCTATTGTGTGTAAATACCACATTTTCTTCATTGATTTATTTGTTGTGGGCCATATGATTCTCTTCTAAGCTTAGCTATTACAAGTTGTGCTGCTATAAACATGAGTAGACATGCAACCCTGTAATATGGTATCTTTAACTCTTTTGAGAAGATACTGAGAAGGGGAATTTCTACCCTTACTTTTTGATAAATTTCTGTCCAGATTTCTATTGTGGTTTTACCAGTTTACAGTTCCACAAACAATATAGAAGTGTTTCTTTTTCCCCCACAGCCTTACTAGCAATAGTTATTATTTGATTTCTTGATGATAACCATTCTTTCTGGAAAAGAAGAAATCCAGTAATGCCTTAATTTGCATTTTTCTAATGTCCGGAGATACTGAACATTTTTTCATGTATTTGTTGACTATTTTTTTTCTGCCAAGTGTCTATTTACTTCAAATATCCATATTTTATTGTTTTTATTCAAGCGTCTAATTATGTTTGAGTTCTTTAATTGATTTTAGTTATTAGTCTTCTGCGTGAGGACTAAGCCTTTTTTTCCCATTTGGCATCTCACCTTCTCACTTTATTGGTTGTTTCCTTTGGGGTCCAGAACCTCTTAAATTTGCTCTAATCCCATTTGTTCATTCTTGATGCTATTTCCTATGCAACTGGTATTCTTTCAAAAACTCCCTACCTATGCCTATGTCTTCCAGGATTTTTCCTCTTTTATCTACCAGGGACTATGTTCTAATATCAAAATAATTGATCCATTTTGATTTTAGTTTAGCACATGGTGAGAAATAGGAATCTAGACTCGGTCTTCCACTTGTGTGGAACCAGTGTTCCCTGCACCATTTGTCAAGAAGACCATCCTGCCTCCAGGATGTGTTTTTGGTCCCTTGTCAGTGACCAGATGACTTGATGGGCCTGGGGTTGTTTCCACATCCTCTATTCTCTTCACTGATCTGTGGGACTGAGGATTCTTGGCAGACATGATTGCTATTAGTCATCAAAAGCACTGAAACGCTTTGTTGTTTCAGTTCCTTAGAACCCTGGAGAACACACTAGAATAACTTACACTGTGTGACTTACACTGGGTTGTTTTCCTCTAAGAAGAATTCTCAGGCAGTAACCAGCTTTGTGTCAGGGTCTGACAGATCTCTGGAATAAACAGTTGGAAGTGAAAAGCCTGGTGTCCTCAGGTCCAGCACAGTACCTTGCCCACTCGTGAGCAATCACAGCACACTTGTTAGAATCCAAGGTCAAGGGCAGTCCATGCTCGGTAACCTCCCCAGCTCTGAAAGAGCCCAAAATCCTTCATTTGACTTTAAATTCAGGTCTTATCAAATTTGAGTCATGCTTCCTCCAGAGAAGTCATTTCCCTTCCATAAGCAGTCTTCTCTGCACTAACTGCCCAGCTCAGACGGGGAGATGGGAGCTCCTGTCCCCAGAGGAGCGACCCCAGTGCAGAAATCAAGTCTGTGTCAGGGCGGAGTGTGGCGCCTGATATTAAGTCAGCATCAATAAATGTTTATGGGACCTGAAACACAGGCAATTATCTCAAAGAGAGGGCAGAAAAATGAGTGTTAAATATGAGTACAAGCAAGCTACATGAAGTGGGGGTGGGGGAAGACATGAGTATTTTATGAACATAAGAAAAAGTTAACAGGGGGCTTTAAGAGAAGCAAGAGAAGAACAGCATGAGCAGGTGGAACACGGTGATGATGCGAGGTTGCAAGGCCTCCTGGGAAATAGGATTGAGCTCCTGGGCTGTGGTAGTCAGGTCACAGCAGGGCCCGGCACTTGGCACACCCGGCCGGCTGGTCGACACAGCGGCTGCCACTCCTAACCCCGCACCGCACTGCTAGGAAACTCAGCCTGAAGATGCTCACCCTGCTTAGCAATCAGAGCCTCTTTGCATGGCGTTTTCAATCAGCTAAAAAACCTGCACATCTTTCTTCCAACAAATATTGTCAGACTTGATCACATGTAGGCTTCTGTGAATGATTTTTTAACTTCATTGCAGACGCTGATGCTGTCATTAAATTTCTTTTTTGTTGTTATGGTGATGCATTATTTTAATTTGTCAAAATTTCTCCTGACTCTCTCATCCTTTCTAACAGCTTTTCCTCCAAGCATTAATAGTAGCAAAAATTATAATTATACCACACAACTGGGGGAGAATCAAACACTGAGCCTGAAGCTGTGTTACTGGAAATCTTCAGCCAGACTTGCTGTACACCAGCCACACATTTTAAGGATGGACTTGATGAGCTATTCATCTCCATAGCTGTTTGTTTGGCCTGTCTATATGTCTCTGACTTCTGCGTGAGTTCATGAGATATTTTTTGAACTCTTTTGATGAAACTTCATTAGCACCTTAAAAATATCTAAGCCTGCACTCTGGGTGTGGCTACGCTTACTAGATGCACACAAAACTTACATGGACTGTTCCTACATTGTCTTAAGGACTGTTTACTTGTGTTTTAATTTAGCTAGCTTTTGCCAAAAGCACACATAAGTTGTTTCCAGTTGTCCAGAATTAATTTCAGCATTGCCTGTGGCATCCTGGTTCCAGTTTGTGCCAGCTGAGCCAACTGGGAGATTCTCTTTCCAGTTCTACAGTCACTGGCTGTCGGGGGCATCTTAAATCAGGCTGGTAGAAGTATTTAGTCTGTGGTGATCAACAAATGGCACAGATCAAGGGTTGTTGTCACTGCTGTTGCTGCTGTTGAGAAAAACTAGTGGCCAACTGCTTGCCAGGGCACAGTGGAGAGCAGTGCTGGTCTTCCTTCAAGATTTTCGGAGTTTGGCAGGCAACCGATGTCACCTGCAGATATTTCGAATGTTTTCATCTGCAGATATTTCGAATGTTTTCATCTGCAGGTTTCAGGTGAAGAAAAAGAAAAGCATCCTTTCAATACATGATATCATGGAAAAGACCACAATACCTTCTAGAGAAGACATTCTGCTCCCAGTTTGAGGTGACAAAGTGAAGCGGTGAAAAGAGAAAAGCCAAAGGTACTAACTTGGGAATCTAATTTGTCACCGTCAGTACAGTCCCTAGACTGGAGGAACTGAAATAGAGCAGTATGTGATCTGGCATGAGCAAACACTCCAAACTGAATCTTTTGGGGTTCCCAGTCAGAAAGAGAGATAGTAGAACCTGAGCAGCCTTAGCAGGAGAGGAAGAGAACACCACAAGCCAAAGGAGCCCTGTAGAGCCCCTGGTTTCTGGGAAAACCACTGCAGAGCACAGAGGCCCTTGAAGCTTCAACCCACAGTCACTCTGGATGCAAACCTGTGCTTTTCTGAGTGAAGAAGACTCCACGATCAGTGGGAATGTGAGGCATCGTTGAGAGTGAAGTCTGGAGAACAGGCTACAATACATTGATACATCGTGCTTAGGTAACAACACGTAACAAATCCAATTATCTTTCATAAATATAGAATCTATTTTAATTTTTATTTTTTTCCTATGGTAACAATAATCTAGAAACAAATCTCCCCTTTGCTATCCCTGGCATGTCCCTACAGAATCACCAATAAACTTGCCATTTTCTATTTACAATAGAATGAGCGGAGGAGAAGAGAATTCACACATGGGATTCTTAGCAACATGCGTTACCAGGACTAATGAAATCACTCCTCATCATTACAGTGTTTGTAGAAACTGGTCTCATCTTGCAGAATTATTGGTGATCTAGCAGGCTTTGTAGGACTTGTAAGTCTCAAGAAAAATGTGACATTAATGGCAAGTATACAGTGTGAATAGTCTCTAAAATGGCTACTCTGAAGGTATGATCCTTGGGTTAATGAAAATTAATGATTATGCCCACACTTATTAGGAATGGTACATGTTTGTTTAGTATGACATTCAATCATATTTTATAATATTTTCTAATAAAAACTTACTCCCAATTAATTTCTTCAGTTTTCATTCCTCTAAATTTCAACACTTTTCTTCAGTATTGGTGATACCAGAAGGGTCTCCTTAGAGGTAGATTACATCCAAATTTATTTTTCTCACTTTGTCTTTCCATACCTTCAAGTTTTCTGCAGTGCACATTAGGTTTATAGTTTTAAGTGCAACTGCTCCCAAAAAAGGGGAATGCATTTTTTTGATAAATAGGGTTTTCGTGATTGGCATATTTTTTAATATATAATAATTATAATTATCTTGGGGTTTTAATTCACAAGTGTATTTATATCAATTTACTTCATTGTGGCAAAAATATAAGTATCAAATATATATCAAACATATATCATGACAAAGTTGACCATTTTCAGAAACATAAAGAGCAAAGTCAAATATAGAATGTCGTATGTATAAAATGGTTGCAAATCAGGATCTTTTCATCAAGAATGGGATAAATCATGGGCCCCCTAAAAGCTTGCCAAGTCATCTGTAAAAGAGGACACACCGCCAAAATTCTCAGCTTATGCTGTCATCTATGAACAATTTAGAAAGAGTTTTAAATGGTTATGTTGATGTGTGTGCAAGTGTTAAACTTTGGCCCAAAAGTATATTCAACGTATGGAACAAGATTATTTTTCTCTCTTGTGATTGATTTCTTTTCTTGCTTGGTTCAAAATACATTACTCATTTCTGCCAACAAAACTATTCTTCCAACAACAGATGTTATGTCCTAAAGAGAGACTTGTACATGCTGGTATAAATAACAAAGGTGTTAGCTGGAATTAAACAGAGACAGCTCACGTACATATATAATATATACCTCTTTGGTGATTACTGAGCGAGGGCAAAAATCTGCTATAAATAAATTTTACATAAACCACATGTTTAAGGAACATTGGAAAGTTTGACTAAGAATACAAATTTATCTTCAAATTAATGACTGTTTTGTTCACCCCATGTAGAGTTTACATGACCGTTATACATATACAGATTCTAAGATATTCATTAATCACCAGCTTTGAAGAGAGAACATGTGCTTCTGGGTGTGAATTTTATAAACACCAAGCTGCCTGAGCTCCGGCCCATGTTATGGAATTAGTTATTGCCTCCAAAGCTTTGCCCAGGAAAGAAATCCCACAGGAGGCGAGCACGTGAGGCCTGAAGCCTTGCCCTGCCCTGCCTGGGCCTGGGGCCCTTCCGACGCAGCTCACCCTGGCACACCTAGCGAGGGAGGTCCTGCTCATGCACCAGTGGCTGGCTCTCAGCTTTTCCAACAGCTACTCACTGGCACTTCTAGAAGGTTCTAGAAAGGCAGAATTGCCACAACAGTGAGACCGCCAGCCCTAGAGTGAAGACTCTCCTGTCTCCTAGGTGGGAACCCTGAAGAGTGAAGATGCTAGGAACTGGCTGAAGAAAATCCTGTTTCTTCAGGAGTCCCCTTTCTGGATTATTTCCTCAGGCTGTTGGGATGCTGTACATTAGAGCAGAGTGGTAAAAAGAAACGTGTGAGCAAAGACACACACGCTATGTAGTCAGAGGATGCAAGGCCTGGCTCTTTCACAGAGCGGGTGATTAAGTGGCTTCAGTTTCTCCTCTTAGAAACCAGGACTGGTGTTGACAGCAGTAGTAATATTGTAAAGGACTTGGAATCACAGAGGCTTTATTAGGGCAAAAATAACTAAAAAGAAGTTTTCATCGAATGAACAGCGCTTTGATATATGTACTTTAATTTTCTGGACAACAGAAAGATAATATGATGACTCTCGTTTTGTATCTGAGGCTTACAAAGTTAACCAAATTGCCAGCAGAAGGTCCTTCAACAAGTCCTCAGCTGTCTACAGTACAGCGTGTTTTGTCCAAGCCCTCGTTAAATGACACTTCATAAATGCTCAGAAAAACAGCACCCAAGCCACTAATTAAAATGGTCACCCGCGTAATTGTGCATTTATATTCCATGTTACTCCAAGATGTATGTGCAGAAGATGATAAAAACCATTTTTAAAAAAACATAAACAATTGTAAGTAGATGAAGAGGAAAAGATTTTCCAGACTTGAAAGATTTTGCCTTCCAGAACCAAATGACTGTAGGTCAGCAGTTCTTTTTTGTGGGTCATGGATGCTTTGAGATTCTCATTGAATGTATGAATCTTGTCTTTAAAAGAAAGTTCACATGTCAAAATTCTTCATGAATGTCAAAGCCTTCTCACACACCCAGGCAGTTCTGGGAGTCAGTGAACACCTTTGGCTGTGAAGTCTTTGGAGCCTTCTATCAGTATCAAGAAAGCAGAAAGTCTGGCACACGGACATGCCATCATGCACCATCTTTTAATTCTGGGAATAATGTAAGTGTTCCTCTGAGAAGGCATGAGTAACGAGGGCATTCACTAATAACTGGAGTGCAAAGGGGAAAAGTTGACACCTGGAACACAGTTTTCAATTCTGAACGGACCAAATCATGAAGAGTGCTGTGTATTCAGGGATAGTTACCTACACTCA
>RJWM01049431.1:0-11117 GCA_004363535.1 Dasyprocta punctata
AAATGCAAATGAACTGAAATAATTCCATGCATATTATCTGACCACAGCGCAGTAAAATTGGAAATGAATGACAAAAAAACCTATGATAACCTTATAAACACATGGAAATTAAATAATACCCTCCTAAATAACCAATGGGTCACAGAAGAAGTTAAAGAAGAAATTAAACAATATCTAAAATGGAATGAAAATGCAAATACAAATTACCAGAACCTGTGGGATACAATGAAAGCAGTCCTCAGAGGCAAATTTATAGCACTAAACTCCCACATCAGAAAAACAGAAAGAAAACACATAAACAACCCAATGCTGCACCTCAAACTTCCAGAAAAAGAAGAGCAAGTGAAGTCGAAAGCCCAAAGTAGGGAGGAAATTATTAAGATTAGAGCAGAAATTAATGCAATTGAAACTAAGAAAACAATACAAAGAATCAATGAATCGAAGAGTTGGTTCTTTGAAAGAGTAAATAAAATTGATAAACCCCTAGCCAACCATATCAAGAAGAAGAAAGAAAAAACTCAGAAATATGCAATAAGAAATGAAAAGGGTGAAATCACTACAGACCCGGCGGAAATACAGAAGATCATCAACACCTAATTCAAAAACCTTTACTGACATAGATTTGATAACACAGAAGAAATGGACAGATTCCTAGAAACCTATGAATTACTAAAGCTGAATCAAGAAGACGTAAAGCTGCTGAATAACCCAATTTCAGCTAATGAAATTGAAAATGTAATTAAGACCCTACCAACAAAGAAAAGCCCGGGCCCTGATGGGCTCACTGCTGAATTCTCCAAGAAATTTAGGGAAGACTTAATGCCAACACTCCTCAAACTCTTCAATGAAATCGAAAGAGAATCAAGTCTCCCTAACTCATTCCTGGAAACAAGTATTATCCTAATACCAAAACCAGAGAAAGACCCACCAAAAAAGAAAATTACAGGCCAATCTCCCTAATGAACATAGACACAAAAATCCTCAATAAAATACTGGCAAATAGAATGCAGCAAGTTATCAGAAAGATTATACACCACGATCAAGTGGAATTCATCCCAGGAATGCAGGGATGGTTCAACATACAGAAATCAATACATGTAATACACCATATCAACAGGGCCAAGGACAAGAACCATGTGATCATCTCAATAGATGCAGAAAAAGCTTTTGACAAAATCCAACACTCATTCATGATCAAAACCCTACAGAAAATCGGAATAGATGGTATCTACCTCAACCTGATAAAAGCCATATATCATAAACCAACAGCCAACATCTTACTAAATGGAGAAAAACTGAAAACTTCCAACCTAAAATCAGAAACAAGACAAGGATGTCCATTATCACCACTCCTATTCAATGTAGTTCTGGAAATATTAGCCAGAACAATTAGACAAGAGAAAGAAATAAAGGGAATAAGGATAGGAAAGGAAGAAGTGAAGTTATCATTATTTGCAGATGATATGATACTCTACATAGTAGAGCCCCCAAAAATCCATTAGAAGACTTCTAGAAGTAATAACCAAATTTAGTAATGTAGCTGGATACAAGGTGAACACTCAAAAATCAATAGCATTCTTGTACACAAACAACAAAGTCACTGAGAGAGAAATAAGGGAAACCACACCCTTCACTATAACATCCAAAAAAATCAAATACTTAGGAATCAATCTAACAAAGGAAGTAAAAGATCTATACAGTGAAAATTACATTACTCTAAAGAAGGAAATCAAAAAAGATTTCAGAAAATGGAAAGATTCCCTGCTCATGGATAGGAAGAACAAACATCGTGAAAATGGCCATTCTCCCAAAATTATTATACAGATTCAATGCAATCCCAATCAAAATACCACTTGCCTAGCTCACAGAGCTAGAGAAAGCATTCCTGAAATTCATCTGGAACCAGAAAAGACCTAAAATAGCAAAGGCAATTATGGGCAACAAAGGGAAGGCAGGAGGCATCACAATCCCCAACTTGAAACTATACTACAAAGATACTGTGATAAAATCAGCATGGTACTGGAATCAAAACAGACCTGAAGATCAGTGGAATAGATTAGAAGATACAACCACAACTACAAACACACTTAGCCACCTCATCTTTGACAAAGGTGCCAAAAATGTACATTGGAAGAAAGACAGCCTCTTTAACAAATGGTGCCGGAAAAACTGGCTTTCTATATCCCATAAACTAAAACTAGATCCATACCTATCACCATGCACTAAAATAAAGTCAAAATGGATCAAAGATCTGAATATAAAAACAGAGACACTAAACTTACTAGAAGACAGAGTAGGTAAAAATCTTGATGACATAGGAGTAGGCAGAGAATTCATGAACAAAAATCAGATTGCACGGGAAACACTTCCCAGAATCAACAACTGGGATCTCATTTTACTAAAAAGTTTTTGCATGTCAAAGGAAATCTCCAACAGAGTGAAAAGAAAACCCACGAAATAGGACAATATCTTAGCCAATTGTCCATCAGACAAAGGACTTCTATCTAAAACATATAAAGAATTAAAAGAAATCAGGCCACTAAAATTCAAGGACCCAATCCAAAAATGGGCATCTGAGATGAATACACACTTCTCAGAGAAAGAAATACAAATGGCAAATAAATATATGAAAAAATGTTCAACATCAATGGTCATTCGGGAAATGCAAATTAAAACAACACTGAGATTCCATCTCACTCCAGAAAGAATGGCCAAGATTCAAAAATCAACCAACAACAAATGTTGGAGGGGCTGTGGGGAAAAATGAACTCTTCTTCACTGTTGGTGGCAATGTAGACTGGTGCAACCACTGTGGAAATCAGTGTGGAGATTCCTCAAGAAGCTAGGATTAGAGATCCCGTTCAACCCAGCTATCCCTCTTCTGGGCATTTTCCCAGAAGAATTGAAAACATCATACCACAGTGATATCTGTGCACCCATGTTTATAGCAACACAATTTGTAATAGCCAGATTTTGGAAATAACCCAAGTGCCCATCAATCAACGACTGGATAAAAAAGATGTGGTATTTTTATACAATGGAGTACTACTCAGCTATTAAGAAAGATTGCATTGAGACTTTTGTAAGTAAATGGTCACGATTTGAGACCATACTCATAAGTGAGATAAATCAAAGCCACATATGTAAATACCATATTGTCTCCCTAGTGTAAGAAATGGAAAAGTATATATGATCCAAAATCTATGATGAATACTACGTAGGGGTAAAAGACAGCTGAAAGAGCAAAAGTAATTGGGAAGGGAAAAGGCGGAAAGAGAAAAGGGAGGAGGAAAGGATATAAACCTGTACATATGTATATGTAAGATGACTAGAATGAACACTCTGCTGAATGTATTCATTATTGAGAAAGAACAATTAATACTCATATGATTAGATCAATTTTACATGTTTATATCTGTTGATGGAAGTAACCATTTTAAAGATGACGATACGCAATGTTGCAACCATTGTCAAGTTTCTATCGTCTGGTTTTGTGAACCTGCGGTGTTCCTGTTGTGCATTTACTCTACTTGTTTGCTTGTCTCTTTTGCTTGTTGTCTTTGTTGTATATGCCTTTTTTTTCTTTTTTTCTTCACTTAAATAAAAAAAATTTAAAAATAAAAAAATAAAAATATGTTTGAATAATTGTATCATTTAAATCATGAGACATACAGCAAGAAGAAGGGAAGGGAATGAAGGCAGAGAGGGCAGCCCAGGAGAGGCCCAGACCCTCAGGGCGGCAGCTCAGGCCCAGGCCTCTGTGCAGGGGAGGACAGGAGGGTCCAGCCCGCCCGGCTCCTCCTCACTCACCTGCACCTGGCCAGGGCAGCAGCAGCCAGAGCAGGAGGGGCCTGAAGCGCAGGGCCCAGGGCTGCATCCCAGGCAGCTCAGGGGCAGTTGGGACCCTGTCCTCCCAATGTCACAGCCGCGGTCCAGGTCGGTCCCCCATGGTCACTCTCCTGCTGGGAAAGGGGAAATTGAGTCCTGGACGCCTAGGTGCAGGGGATTGGAGCAAGGGTCAGTGTTCTCTTAGTTGGTCGTTTATACATGAAAGGACAAAGGAGAAAAAAATGTAACCTGTAACAGGGTGGTTGCTACCATGATAGACAGAACACAACACAGCATAAAGAGAACACTGACCCTAAACTTCTTATAGTACCAGAATATTTTTTCTGAATCTGAATTGAAAGCTATTTATTTAATCTTTCTAATATTTCAGCATTATCAGTCATTAAGAAACTCCAACATACGAACTTATGCGGAAACATTACACAGTTATGAGGCCGAAAGAGAAACAGGAAATCTATAAGGAATTTCATGTGCTGGCAGAGATTGGAGCAAACACGGATCTGACACAGGGCTAATCAGAGCTGCACCCAGGGCCCTACTGAACAAGGTTCATCATTTCTTATCAGCCCTCACTTATCTTAGGTTTCAGGTGCAATCATGACCATAAACACACTTAGCAGTTTATTCACATTTCTGGAAATGTAGAAACAGCACAGAAATGCCCCGTGATGAGCACCAATATTTGCTCTGCCTCTGGATGGAGGATCATGAACAGTGGACGCCAGCACCCAGGAGTGGGGGAGCCGTCCCCGAGGGGCTGGCAGGTGGGGTCCGCTTCCCTGAGCCTGGGAGAGGAGACTCAGGAGCAGCAAGAGGAGACCCGGGGCACAGAGGGCGGGCAGGGTGGGGACAGCAGGGCAGCCTGGGGCCAAGGGGACGCGGAGCTGCTGCAAATCCTGATGGTGGAAGAGGCCATGGAAGTCTAACTTGGGAGGCGACGGATACGCTTACAAGGTCATGGGACCAAGCAGCCCATTATTCTGTGTTAAATTTATAAAGCGGTTATTAAAACATGATGACAAAAAATAAAAGCAAATTCACATTAAAAAAATCAGCAATGCCAATAAAAACCCCACAGGCCTCCCAACAATTCTGTTAAGGAACTCAAATTTCTTCTCTGCTAGCCTTAAAAACACAGAGAAGGCGCTGATCCCACACACTCAAGGTTCTTTGCACAAAGCGCTGTACGTGCTCAGAGATCTCCCTGAGGAGGAGTCAGCACACAGGGAGGTTGGGCCAGGAGGGCAGCAGGAGAGTTACTCACATCCCAAAGGGGCAGCTGCAGCAGGGACCCCAGGGAGCCACTCCAGGGCAGTGACAGCAGCTGAGCTCAGGAGCAGCTGTGCCCGCGAGGAGGGTCTCTGCTCTGTCACCCCTGGTGATGGCTCCTCGGACGAGGTCCTGGGTTCCGGGCACAGCTGGATCCTGGCTGTGTGGTATCAGGTGCCGGAGACAAGGGGCAGGGCTGAGGCGGCCAGACAAGGAGAGAGCTTGGGTGTGGATTTAATCAGCTCTTCAAGAGCCAGCACTGAGAGGCCTCTTGAAGGAGCCTCAAAATAAACAAAATGCAGCATTTTTCTTTAAAATAAGCTATATATTAGCACGTGAATATATCAATATTGGCTTTAGCCCATTTTTTGGTACATTTGGGTGATTTACACGGTAGAAGAAATAATATAGAATAAGAATGAACTGACTTTAAGTGGTGAAAATAATATTTTCTTATGGAGATGAAAAGGTAGAAAACAATAACTAATACAATTGGTCTTTATAGGTTTTATGCAGCAATGTTTTTAATTTTTATGGTATACAGAAACATTTCTAAAATTTTAGCAGATTTTAGTATTTTCATAGTGCGTGGGGTAGTTTGCTTATGATAATAACCACTGTATGTATTTCTTGAATTAAATGAGGAAGTTTGAGTCAGGCTGTTGCCAGATATGAGACTGAGCAGTAGATAGGTAGATGGTTCTCTCTCTGGAAACTGAGGGGGAAAGTCAATATGATGCTTGAAGAAATAATGTCCTCCATTGACTTTTAGAATAACCCATATTTTAATGACCTTCATAGGATTTTACTATGGTCTTAGGGGTAGAGATGAGTATATTTTAGGAGACGGTATGCAATATAGTAAGATTATTCGTAAACAGAGAGAGAATTTTTTTAAAAAAGATATGATTCCCTATCTAAGAAAGAAAAGAAACAATTTTCAAATCTAACATGGATTAAGAAAATCAGGACATGCTGTCATTTTGAGTGTTTTGTCTAAAATCATTTCCATAGTTCCTGTACCAGGCCATTATCATCAGGGATGGCCCACTATCCACATAAATTGGTACTGAATGGAAGTGGTGTGAGCCATGATCTTAGTTCTGTGGTATAGCCAAGCTGAGACACTTGTAAAATTGGACATAATATCTGACGAGGAGGTTCTACTTTTCCATATCACTGGAATCAAGAGACACTGTTAAGTGAACACACAGAGTCTGCAGCTGAGGGTGAGCTCCGGTGTCGTCCCCACGCGGGGACTCACAGGGCCCTTCCTGGGGGGCTCTGACTCCTGTGGGGCTGAGGCTGCTGACAGGGGAGGGTGAGTGCTTTAGACCCCAGGATGACATCAGAGAAGCTCAGTGGGGCGTGGGCCTCAAGGTTTACCATGTTTGGTAGAAGTAATGACTCACTCAGAGTTTGGGTATTCCCACTGCAAAAAACCCAAAGTCCCAAGTCCAGCAGGAACAGAACAATGGTCAACAGAACGTGGAGAGGCTGCACTCATCAGTCTCCTGCTGTCTGATCAGAAGTTTCTCCAGTGTTATTACTATCAGAGGTGACTGACTAGTTGCCTCATGTGGAATATGATACTGATTTCATTATTGCCTTTAAGTGTGATTTTAAATTTATTAAGTAGACTCATTTTTATCCTGTGGATGAACTATACTGTCTGTGGAAATGGTACCAGAAAGCCAATCCTAACTCCATGGAGGGAATCAGGGAGTGACATCAATTAAGTCATCCTCAGCATGTAACACGAATATCCAGGAACCTGTTTGGATGGTCAAAGACTGGGCTGAAGTGGGCCCCATATCTAATGGGCAGAGTCCTGGTCTACTAGTCAATCTATGGGTATAGTTCCACCACCATCTGAAACCATTATCTGACCCCCTGATGGGATGGAATAAGGGATAAATTACAAAATGATATTAAAGTGTATTGAAGTTCCTGATATGCAAAGAATATATAGGAAATATATGCAGTATAGGCAAATGTGAAGGGAAGGATTTTTACAGTTGCCATGACATTAGAATTAAGTATTGGCCCTGGAATTAATAATGGTTAATATCTGAATTGTTGCAGAGATTCACTTAGGGTTACATTCATAATTTTTTATCTTAATTATATATTTAGAGTCTGATTAAACAGTTGTGTGAGGCTACCAACGGAAGTTAAGTTCTCTCTGAGAGCTTTTCTGAGCTCGGCACTGTGTGTTGAGAGATGAAATGTGTCACTGTTTCTGGAGGCGGTGGTGGAAGGGGCTGGGGTCCTGACAGAGTCCCAAACTGTTTCCTGGTCCGGCAGAGATGAGGATTGCGGTTTATGTCCTACGCATCTGCATGGTAAGATCTGCATGGTAAGACCATTGTGACAGCGCCTTGAAATAAATGTGGAAATGAGACATCGTCTGGAAAAAGCGCGTTTGCCTGAACTGTGGACAGTTGAGCTGGGCCATGAGTCTCATGTTGTCCTGTAACGCCCTGGTTAAGGGATGAAGAAGAGTAGGAGTACACACAGTTTCACCATCTCTGGGGCTCGGTGGTCACGCTCACTACTCAAAAACACTGGCAGCCGCTAAATTAACGGTGAGAGTGTCCCCCAGTACTTAGGGGACACCGGACCTGTCAGGGCACCATGGTGCTTTGCCAGCAGCCTAGGACAAGGCGGGTCAGGCACGATCGCAGCTAGAACTCCTCAGGGAACGGAACCTGGCTCTCCATGTACTAAAACTCTCGGGAGTCACGCTGGGCTTGGAGACATCCACTTTTATAATCAGAGCGTGATGGACTGTTGAGATCTTAGGGTCACAGGTTCCGAGACAGTCTCTATAGCCAGGAGACCTAACTCTCTGTGCAGCAGTCTCAGCTTTCAGGACATAAAGCATGGCGCTGTCTTCCTGTTAGAACCCCACGCAGTCACCTTAACTGTAATGCGCCCCCCGGGCTGACTCGCGCGCCCCCTAGCGGTGAGCGGCGCACTTCCGCGGTGCCCGTGTCCTGCAGCAGAGACCTCAGCCCACCCTGGCTCCTCACCCTCGCTGTCCTATGCGGTCCCTGCTCAGCTTCTCGGCTTCTCTCTGGGATCTGTGGGCTCTGCCCCAGCAGGCATCGCCATCCTGATGACCCTGGAGTGAACCCCGAAACCAGGAGCCCCACGAACTCCACCCTGAGGCTGCGGTGCACTCAGTCCAGCAGCAGACAAGGAGCGCTGGAGCGGTTGTGCGCGGCCCCTTCGGCCTTGGCGCGAACGGACGGACTGACTCACTGCAGGGACCAGGCGGCGGGACCTGGGAGAACAGGGAGCCCACTCCCCACCCCAGCCGCTGGACCGGAGCCTTGGCCACTCCGCCCTCCTAGACCCGTCATCCCCTCCCCTCTACACCACGCGAAACTGCGGACTCCCAGGACCCGGGGCTGCTTCCCCCGCTGTCCTCCCAGAACGGCCCCCTAGCGCGGAGGACGGCTGAGCCAGGAGAGCGGTGTCCACACTGCCTCTGGTGCGGAGCGGGCGACTTTCAGCAGCAGGAGGGGAACAGAAGCTCTACAGGACTCAGGTGGAGGAGGAGGAGGATCTCCGGGGCAGCGGTCTGCCGGGGAAAGGGCTCAGGGCTCACGGAGCAGGGGCGGAGTGCGCACGCGCAGACAGCACACCGCACACAGGGCGCTGAGGGCGCTGTGCAAGGCTGAGGCTCCTGCAGGGAACTCGGGTCTGTGAGGGCGGAGGGGAAGGAGAGCGGGCGCCGGGACTCAGTTCTCAGTCGGTCACCTCGCTGCGTGGGCGGGCACAGGCCGCTGTGGGGAAGGTGGCCCTGTTCTGTCCTCCTCCGGACCCGCCCTGCTGTGCACCACGTTTCTCCCCGCAGAGGCGGTGAAGACGGGGAGCTCTCATGAGCAGTCCTCTGTGCTTCACCTCAGGAGCCTGTAGCAGCCTGGGCTCTGCCAAGACCACTTCGCCACTGGTTTCAGCCCCGAGGGCCGCGGAACCAAGTCCCGCGGCCGGGTTCCCAGCGCTGCGCTGAGCTCTGCCCTCCTCCCCTGTGCAGACAGAGAAGCTCCGGGCCCCTCTGCTCTCCAGGCGGCCAGAGTGGGGTGCGGTGTGCTGAGGGGGTCCCTCCTTCCCGCGCCTCCCTGCTCCCCGCGACTCCCGTGTCCGGGACCCCTTGCTTCGGGGTCCTGCGGGACTGCCCAGCCACCGCCCACCCCTCCACGCCCACAGGGGAGCAACAGGGGTGCCAGCCTGGGCCCCACTCCTGCTGCAGAGACTGCTGCTGCCTCCTTAGGAAGGGCGGGGCCCTGGCTGGGAGGAGCAGGGAGAGGGGGAGGGGCTGGGGTCAGCCTCCCGCCCACAGCCGGCCTTCCAGAACATTCCCCGAGCCCTGCGCCAGGCACAGCCCTGCAGCTGCTCCACACGCAGCTCTTCCCACGCGGGGCCTGGGGAGTCTGGCGGGGCCCCCTCCAGGGAACGCGCCCCTGTGCTGCACACAGCCCTGCTGAAATGGGGACTCACCCCCGCGGTGCTGTGACCCCCAGGGATTCCTTTCTCAGGCCGTGCGGGCTCTGAGGGTCCTGGGAGTCTACTTGGGGCTTTTATCCTGAGTGGAGTGGACAGAGAGGACATTTCAATAGGTGCAGCAATAAACACTATTGGGGACCAAGCCAAGATCCCCAACTTCCTGTTTGAGGGTGACAGCACAGGATGAGGAAAAAGAATCAGAACCCAATTTAGTAATGTATTCTCTGCGGCTGGGAGATCAAAGCCTCAGAATGGGCAAAGACAAGAAAGTCTCCAGGTTTTATTTTTTCCAGTGAGGAGTGCAGGGGAGGGGGAGGGTACCATTGCTGGAAGCCTGAAGCAGTGGGGGATGGGCACAGTTAATGTCATAAAAGAAGCAAGCTAAGATCCATCCCCTCTCCTGCTGCTCTTTCCCAGGGGCCCAGGCAGCACGGGTTTCTCAGCGGGAAAATAAATTCCTGTTCACAGTTTCTGGTCTTTTCGGTGGGACTGCCTCAAATAAGACTGCTGGTCTCCTAATGTCCATAAGTCACTAATAATAAATGATGTATCTACATCTATATATATTGTCTCGACAAAATGTGCATTTCCTTTTCTCAAATATATATTTAGAGCCCACCAACAAATGTATACACACTGTCAGGTCTCTGAACTAGACCCCCACCCAACTAGGAGAGAAAACCCCCCCCAAACAGATCCATTATTCACACTTAGGGGGCGTGGCATTCAACAGGAAGCTGGGTACTGTCCCTGCACAGCTCAGCCTGCAAAGAGCTGTTTCCACAAAACCAGAAGAGACGTGCTGAGCCAGCCAGCACCCCTGTACCCAACCCTGTCAGTCACCTGGCCTTAGACCCCCCACTCAAAGACCCAAAATTCTGCACCCCTCTCTGCAGTGCCTCCCTCCCCTACCTAAAATCCCCTATAAAAATGTGCCCTCACCCCTTGCTTGGGGCCAAAGTTCTTTTCAGCCTTGGCCTGATGGCGCCCAGTCAATATTAAGTCCTCACAGTTTGCTTCAACTCTGCCTGCCTTAGTGGGCTCAGTTGTGCCTCAGTTTGGCCTAACACACAAGAAAAACTTGAATAAACATTTTAATTCTAAATTTATTGAGACATCACGAGATTAACCCCGGCCCTCTTTGGCCTCTATGATGACCAGAGGTGCAGAGAGTGGCGGCGTCAGCTCCCAGACCCTCATCAGTACAGTGAGCCACTACTGGGCACCGTGGTCACTGAGGCCGCTGCACACGCATTTCCAGTGTCTTCTCTAAGGGCCAGCAGTGCAGGGGGGGTTTTCTGTGGTGTTTAACATCCTCCAGGTCCCGCATATGAAGGTTGCACCATCTGTTGTAAAGCACCACACTATTTTTCTTTTCCTGAAATGTGTCTACATTTTTTGGCATATCCTGTATTTATCTATGTAAGCAGAAATATTTTGGAGTAAATATCAGGTTCAAGACCTCCTCCTCCCCCTCCTCCTCC
>RJWM01049433.1:0-11116 GCA_004363535.1 Dasyprocta punctata
GAATATGGGAGCACCCAACTATGTAAGACAATTCTTAATAGACATGAAAAACCAAATAAATAATAATACAGTTATAACAGGGGACCTTAACACCCCATTGTCACAGAGAGACAGATCAACCAAACAAAAAATCAGCAAAGAAATCGCAGAACTGAATCAAACTTGTAAACAAATGGACCTAGTAGATGTATACCGAGTATTCCACCCATCAACATCAGAATACACATTCTTCTCAGCTGCACATGGGTCATTCTCTAAAATAGATCATATACTGGTCCACAAAACATGCTTAAGTAAATGCAAAGGAACTAAAATAATTCCATGCATATTATCTGACCATAGTGCAGTAAATTTGGAAATGAATGACAAAAGCACCTACAATAGCTGTATAAACATATGGAAATTAAATAATACTCTCCTAAATAACCAATGGGTCACAGCAGAAGTTAAAGAAGAAATTAAACAATATCTACAATTGAATGAAAAAGCAAATACAAATTACCGGAACCTGTGGGACAAAATGAAAGCAGTCCTCAGAGGGAAATTTATAGCACTAAACTCTCATATCAGAAAAACAGAAAGAACACACATAAACAACCTAATGCTGCACCTCAAACTTCTAGAAAAAGAAGAGCAAGTACAAAGCCCAAAGAAGGGAGGAAATTATTAAGATTAGAGCAGAAATTAATGCAATTGAAACTAAGAAAACAACACAAAGAATTAATGAATCGAAGAGTTGGTTCTTTGAAAGAGTAAATAAAATTGATAAACCCCTAGCCAACCTTATCAAGAAGAGGAAAGAAAAAACAGATTCATGCAATAAGAAATGAAAAGGGTGAAATCACTACAGACCCGGTGGAAATACAGAAGATCATCAACACCTACTTCGAAAATCTTTACTCACATAGATTTGATAACACAGAAGAAATGGACAGATTCCTAGAAACCTATGGATTACCAAAGCTGAATCAAGAAGATGTAAAGCTGCTGAATAACCCAATATCAGTTTATGAAATTGAAAGTGCAATTAAGACCCTACCAACAAAGTAAAGCCCGGACCCTGATGGATTCACTGCTGAATTCTACAAGAAATTTAGGGAAGACTTAATGTCAACACCCCTCAAAATCTTCAATGAAATCAAAAGGGAAGGAAGTCTCCCTAACTCATTCCTGGAAACAAGTATTACCCTAATACCAAAACCAGAGAAAGACCCAACCAAAAAAGAAAATTACAGGCCAATCTCCCTAATGAACACAGATGCAAAAATCCTCAATAAAATACTGGGAAATAGAATACAGCAAGTTATCAGAAAGATTATACACCATGATCAAGTGGGATTCATCCCAGGAATGCAGGGATGGTTCAACATATGGAAATCAATTAATGTAATACACCATACAAACAGGGCCAAGGACAAGAACCACATGATCATCTTTATAGATGCAGAAAAAGCTTTCGACAAAATCCAACACCCATTTATGATAAAAAACCTACAGAAAATCGGAATAGATGGTCTCTACCTCAACCTGATAAAAGCTATATACCATAAACCAGCAGCCAACATCTTACTAAATGGAGAAAAACTGAAAACTTTCAACCTAAAATCAGGAATAAGACAAGGATGTTCGTTATCACCACTCCTATTCAATATAGTCCTGGAAATATTAGCCAGAACAATTAGACAAGAGAAACAAATAAAGGGAATAAGGATAGGAAAGGAAGAAGTGAAATTATCATTATTTGCAGACAATATAATACTCTACATAGAAGACCCCCAAAAATCCATTAGAAAATTTCTAGAAGTAATAACCAAATTCAGTAATGTAGCTGGATACAAAATGAACACTCAAAAAATCAACTGCATTCTTGTACACAAACAACAAAGTCACTGAGAGAGAAATAAGGGAAAGCACACCCTTCACTATAACATCCAAAAAAAAAATGAAATACTTAGGAATCAATGTAACAAAGGAAGTAAAAGATCTATACAATGAAAATTACATTACTCTAAAGAAGGAAATTGAAGATTTCAGAAAATGGAAAGATATTCCCTGTTCATGGATAGGAAGAACAAACATCGTGAAAATGGCCATTCTCCCAAAATTATTATACAGATTCAATGCAATCCCAATCAAAATACCACCTGCCTACCTCACAGAACTAGAGAAAGCATTCCTGAAATTCATCTGGAACCAGAAAAGACCTAGAATAGCAAAGGCAATTCTGGGCAACAAAGGGAAGGCAGGAGGCATCACAATCCCTGACTTGAAACCATACTACAAAGCTGCTGTGATAAAATCAGCATGGTACTGGAATCAAAACAGACCTGAAGATCAAAGGAATAGATTAGAAGTTACAGACACAACTACAAACACACTCAGCCACCTCATCTTTGACAAAGGGACCAAACAGGTACATTGGAAGAAAGACAGCCTCTTTAACAAATGGTGCTAGAAAAACTGGCTTTCTATATGCTGTAAACTAAAACTAGATCCATGCTTATCACCATACACTAAAATAAAGTCAAAATGGATGAAAGATCTGAATATAAAAACAGAGACACTAAACCTACTAGAAGACAGAGTAGGTAAAAATCTTGATGACATAGGAGTAGGCAGAGAGTTCATGAACAAAAATGAAATTGCACGAGAAACACTTCCCAGAATCAACAACTGGGATCTCATCTAACTAAAAAGTTTTTGCATGTCAAAGGAAATCTCCAACAGAGTGAAAAGAAAACCCACAAACTGGGAAAATATCTTAGACAATTGTCCATCAGACAAAGGACTTCTATCTAAAACATATAAAAAATTAAAAGAAATCAGGCCCCTAAAATTCAAGGACCCAATCCAAAAATGGGCATCTGAGATGAATACACACTTCTCAGAGAAAGAAATACAAATGGCAAATAAATATATGAAAAAATTTTCAACATCAATGGTCATTCGCGAAATGCAAATTAAAACAATGCTGAGTAGGGCTGGGGAGTTTGGCTCAGCGGCTTAAGCGCCTGCCCTGGCAAGCGCAAGGTTGTGAGTTCAATCCCCAGTGCCGCAAAAAAAAAAAAAAAAAAACAAAAACAAAAAAACAAAAAACAATGCTGAGATTCCATCTCACTCCAGAAAGAATGGCCAAGATTAAAAAATCAACCAACAACAAATGCTGGAGGAGCTGTGTGGAAAAAGGAACTCCTCTCCACTGTTGATGGGAGTGTATACTGGTGCAATCATTGTGGAAAACAGTGTGGAGATTCCTCAAGAAGCTAGGATTAGAAATCCCCTTCAACCCAGGTATCCCACTTCTGGGTATTTTCCCAGAAGAACTGAAAACATCATACTACAGTGATATCTGTGCACCCATGTTTATAGCAACCCAGTTTGTAATAGCCAGATCTTGGAAACAACCCAAGTGTCCATCAATCAAAGAATGGATAAAAAAGATGTGGTATTTTTATACAATGGAGTACTACTCAGCTATTAAGAAAGATTGCACTGAGACTTTTATAAGTAAATGGTCACTACTTGAGACCATACTCATAAGTGAGATAAATCAAACCCACATGTGTAAATACCGTATTGTCTCCCTAGTGTAAGAAACGGAAAAAGTACATATGATCCAAAATCTATAATAAATACTATGTAAGGGCAAAAAGCAGCTCAAAGAGCAAAAGTAATTGGGAAGGGAAAAAGGGGGAAAGAGAAAAGGGAAAAGGAAAAGATATAAATCTGTATATATGTATATGTAAGATAACTAAAATGAACACACTGCTGAATGCATTTGTTATTGAGAAAGAACAATTAATACTCATATGATTGGATCAGTTTTACATGTCTATATCTGTTAATGTAAGTAACCATTTTGAAGATAACAATACGCAGTATTGCAACCATTGTCAAGTTTCTATCATCCTATTTTGTAAACCTGCAATGTTACTGTTGTGCATTTACTCTAGTCGTTTGTTTGTCTCTTTTGCTTGTTGTCTTTGTTATATATGTCTTTTTTTCTTCTTCACTTAAATAAAAAAAAAAGAAAAAGGTATACAGTTCAGGAAAAAAAAGAAATAATGGATAAGAATGAATAAATGAAAAAAGAATAAATAAATGAATACTTGGCTATAGCTGCCACTTTATTCTGTGTTAATTGGAAACATAAATATTAAGTCAATGAATAAATTAGGTGGAGTCAGATTTACATAAATGGTTTTACAAGAAACTTTCTTACCTATACTTTCAGTTATTTGAGTTGAAATTTCAAGGGTCAATATTAACTAATTTTAAGGCAGGCAGTTTCTTCACCTAAATGTTATCTCACTGTTAAAGCATATTCCTTTTTCAGTAATGTAATTAAATGCACATTTGTTAGATGAATATAGATTGGTATGGTATTTATTTCATAACCTGCTAGCATATCTATTATATAACTTTGGGTATATAAGCATTGTGATCTTGGATTACTTATTATTTCAGGGAGGAAGTGGCAGTCAGGTATTTTATCTGCCACTATAACACTTTTATTTTATTATTATTGCTGTTAATCTTGTACTGTGCTTAATTTATAAATCAAGATTTTTATAGGCATGTTTGTAGAGAAAAAACAATATACATCAGGTTTATCATTATCTGTAGACTGAGGCATCCAATATCCATACCGAGAACTGTGGTAAAACAATCAGTAGACTAATCCAATTTTCATACTACTAATCTAGAATCACACAGTTATGATCCAGCCACCTCTCAAAAGCCCCACCTACAGAACACATAAGGCTTTGTGGAATATCTAGACATAAGCCATAACAGCTACTATTCACCCTCTTACTTGCTCACAAGAGTTGTGATGCTGTAATAGTTTATCTGATGACTAAACTTCTGAGTGACTAAAAAATGAGTCGTACATACAGCATGAAAATGCTGGACAAAAGGATGATTCATGGTTCTACCAAGACGAAGTCAGATAGTAGAAGTTTTCATCATGCTACTAACTGGTAATGTTGCACAATTTTATTTTTATGAATTATTTCTGCAATTTTGCACTGACTATTTTTGGACTAAGTTTAAAAGCATAAAAATGGAGCCCTATATAAGAGATATTTCAAGAAAAACAGGGAAAGGTTAGAAGTACTAAAACTGGCAATTTCAGCATTATCTTTGTTAACTTTACTACCTACAAATGAATCATTATGTAAATATTTATGCCTTCTAAAGTTCATTGTTTTAGTACAAATATCCCAAGTAGATTTTTTTAACATTTTTTTTTATTTTGAAGGGAATAAAGCTAAGCAAAACGAAACAGAACAAAGCCAATCAAAACAAACCAGTGAGACAGAACTTCAAACCAATGGGAAGCAAACAATGATTACCATAATGCCTCCTGCTGTCTTCAAAATAGCCACAGATACTTTCAGACATGGTAAAAATCAAACAAAACAGAACAGAATGGAACCAATTAAAACAAAATAGTCAATGCACTATAGGACTTCAAAACAAGATAATAAAAAATCCAAAATGGCTACCATAATATATCTTATTATCTTTGAAATAGGTGTCCATGCCAACAGATACAATAAAATCAAACAAAATAAAACAGAACAAAACCCAACCCAACAAAACAATGAAAATGATACAGGACTTCAAAACAAGACAATAGGGAATTAACAATGGTTACTACCTTCAGAAGGTGATCCCCCATAAATGCTATACTGCCTAACGCCATCCTCTGAGTAGCTAATCAGACCATTGGCTTTTGACCTGCAAAGTTAGTGAAATGTTAAATACTACAAGCATTAAATTGTATTGCACCTCAATAACTGTCACTGCAGCCTGTATTTCTCTGGATCAACCAGTAGCTTACGGTAGAGGTGGAGGGGGGACGGTTGGCTCTTCTTGCTTCCCAGTCCACACACCAGAAAGGGCTGGCATCTGGCTCTCCCCTCAGTGGCCTGCACATGGTGCCAGTTTGCAGGGAGGGCTTGCTTCTTGGTGACTTCTTGTTCTCTTCCCCCACGGTCCACAAATGGTGCTGACTCCTATCCCAAGTAGTTTTAAGTAAATTTTAAAGGAAAGAAAAGGAAAGAAGATCATGCTCATGCTGTTACCTATATTAGCGCATACTAGACTCACCTGAAGAGATTTATTAAAGAAAAAAAAAAGATGTCTTGGCCCCATCTATAAAAATTCTGATGTGATTGCTATGAAGTGCTGCCCGGGGATTGAGATATTTTCCCCTAACTTTCCTAGTTTATTTTAGTTTGTAGCCAAGTTTGAAAGTCACACTTCTACTCCATCATTCTTAATTTCCACAGTACTTGAGGATTTCTTTTCTCACAGCTGAATGCAAAAGAGATATACTTTAACTCAGAATTCATGGGTTAAAAGAACATAACTATGTAGGTTTATAGTAAGAATGGTTCATATAAAAACTTTAAAAGCTGACACTAGCAATTTCTGGCTTTGTTTAGATTATGTTGGCAATTTCATTTTTTTAACCCATGAGAGATCAGTGAGAGGGGAGATGCATTTATTCTACAATTTTGAAATTCTCATTTGTTATGTATTTTGAATACATTCATATCTTCTAGTCTCATATCATTTGAAGCTATAATTATTTACCTGGTTTAAATAACATTGACAAATGCCAGCGTTCTTTTCATATTCTAAGAATACTTCATTGCTGATCTTTCAACTTGTGCCACAATTACCACTACATCTAAATTCAGATATTCTTTTTAAGAAATTCTATTGAATTTAAAAAGCACTTCAGGCCCTATGAGACTTTCTCACTTGCTGAAAAACAAAGTTCCCTAATGATTAGAGAATAAAAATTCTCCAGCCTCTCAAAGACATTGCATCCACATGACTGGTACCCCCATAATAGCGCTGACAGCACAACAGCACCTGCAAGACAAAGATTTAGATTGGAGAAAGATTTAATGCATTTGAACTCTACCTGTAGGGAAAGATGGATAGGTCTGTTTTAATTGTGAAATTCCCTTTGATCAGGCAGAATAGATCCTGTTAGCATCATTTAAGCTGAAGTTAGGCATCATTCTGGAGCAGTGATTCTTCAAGCATGATCCCCAGTCAGCAACATCAGCAACAGGGAACTTGTTGAAAGACCAGTTTCAGGCCCCATCACAGATATATTGAGTGAAAATCTCAAGGCATCTGACCCAGGAATCCTTGTTTTAACAAGGTGAGTCTAATGTTGACTTAACTATTGCAGTAGTACTCTAGAAGGAATATAGTTCCTTGGTACTTAGAATAAGTTTAAACCAACTTATGTTAGAGTAAGGGAGAGGATTCAGATGGATATGTTTCTGTGGCTTGATGCCTTCAGGGAATTGTGAAGTCTAAAAAGACACATTTACACAGTGTAAAAAGAAGCATGCCAATAAGACAGTGACATAAGGGTCACACTACAGATTGTTAGAGTCCAAAGGAGTTTGTAAGGGTGTTACATGGGAAATAACATAGAGTTAATGTTTCTGTACATGAAAAGATTATTTTCAGGTTGAACTCAATGTGGACTTTAATCTTTCTCCCAGAGGAAATTGAATTATGATCTCACACTTTGCTATAACTCTATCACAACACCCAGGAATCTGCCCAACGGCACAAATATATCGCAGAGAGACAGAACAGAATGGCAGAGTGCAAGTTCAGTAGATATTTCCAGGAAACCAGTCAGAGAGAGAACACATTTACAGAGTGCCCAGAAGGGAAAAGTTACTTTCATGAGTTCTGTAAAAGTAAAAGAAAAAACACCTCTGGCTCAAAATTCAGGCAACAAAGTTCTTGTACTTACACCCACTGCCTGACAAAACTGAAACAAAATTCTAGTGGATCTGTTTTGTGTCTGGCTATAGAAATATCTTGATCTAAAAATTGACTAAAAGGATTGAATATTTCCTACAAAGAGGATGTATGGTAAGTCATGCCTGTCTACTGAAAGAAAGGAACAGGGAACATTTCCATCTGTGGCTAATTTTTCTTTAATTTATAGTTCAGTATGACTGTCTTTCTATATATCATCTGTCATGTTTATTACACATTGGTAATCCTCTATCTTGTAAGTCCTAGACTATTTGTACTAACATTGTGTTTTAAACTGACATAATTAGCCCAGTAAATAACAAACTAAACACTTTAATGAAAATAAAGTTTTGAAAACTATTATATGAAATGGTGAACCTGGCTTCTTAACAGCAGAAATCTCATATGCACTCAAAAATCTTTGCAAATCAACCTCCAAAATAAAATCTTAGATGACAAAAAGTATAAAGGTTTTATCTCCAGACTCATGATTGAACTGAGTTAGATCCCAGTACTTTATTTTTATTTTTATTTTGAGACAAGATCTCACTAAATAGCTAAATTGCCGGGCTGGGTTTCAACTTCTGATCCTCCTGCCTCAGTCTCCCAGAGAGCTGGGACTATAGGAATGTGTCACTAGACCAAGCTGTGTATAGTTTGCAGTACAAACTGTAAGTGGAGAAAGAGCATTATTTAGATTGTGTAATATTAAGAAATATTTCTGACCCTAAAATATTGGGGATCTGGCCTCGATCCCTAATCTCCCAAATGAATGTACAGCATAGGTTAAAATAAATGAGACAAATGGTATGATTTTAGGGCTCTAGGAGGATCAAAACCCTTCTACAGAGTTCGAGACTCTGAGGACTAAGACAAGACCCATCTCTGGGCAACCCATATTTATTTTTTCAGTCAAGGAAAGGATTGCAGTGGAAAACACAGAAAACTCAGCAGGATCTTAGGAGTGGTTCAAAGACTTTTCTAAGTAGCAGACTATGGTAATTTTTGAGAATTATCTTGACCTTGAGTATAATCCTGAGATGACTCATGAAGGCATAGATGATCTTACACTAAGAAGAGTCAGTGGGAAATCTCAGGTGAGTAGTACCAATAATCCTAATCCTTTCTTTCATCCCACAGGAAAATACACAAAACCAGACATTGTGAATTTGTGGTCCCCAACACTAAAAAAGGAAATTGAGATATCATCTAAATTCAGGAGTTGTATGTCATCACAATTGAGTGCTCCCATTTATTCCAGAAGAGAACCGTGACACAACTCTGCCTAAATTCAAATTCGGGAATGGAATTTAAAATAACAAATGTCCCCCAGTAACTTTAGCGGGTAGAGGACCGGATTTTCAAAGAATAATGTAAGAGATTATAAGCATTATCCAGTCTTAAATCCAAAAAGTGCAGTAAGACTGATTAGTGGAAGTCGTGAGGTAGATTTGCACTCAAAGTGATCTCTGATGCGCACAATTAGTCTAATGGTATTAGCTAGGTGTTCTCAAATACTGCTCCTCTATAGGAGGAAACCATCTTTTGCTTGCACATATTACACACAGTGTGCCCTAGAGATCTGGCATCTGTAGAGAAATCTTATTGATTGAATGGGAAGGATGTCCCAAGATGTGATCAGTTAAATTCATTCCAAGTCTTCTGAAGCAATAGGTTGGGGACACAAGTCAAAGTCCTTAAGCTAAAGCAATGTCCCACACCAACATACAGATAATAGGATACAAAGGAAATAGAGTGGATGAAAGGAGTGAGCTGTGCATGTAGGATGGCGAACATGATTGATGTAAATGAAACCTTGGAGAAGGATCTAATGATTGTGAGATCTAAAGTATAAAGTGATCCCTGAAGCAAAGAAATGGTAGTGTGAGAGAGAAATCCTTGCAAATGAGATGATGCAAAGGCTGTATTTTCTTTTCTAAATGACAAGGTATAGGAAATTGCCAAGGGGATGAGTGGTTGAGATAGGCAGACATGGTAAATACAAAAACAACTTCTTGGAACTGAAAACTAAACTATTAACACAATGAGTGATTTAAAATTGTTAAGAATCATATGACTATCTGGGGAATCCAGATGTGGAAATCCTCAAAAGACAGGGCCTGATTGCTGTACATAACCAAATAAGGAGGTTTAGGAAGTCATTTAATCTGAAATAGGAGATCCAAAGCTGCAAGTTGGTATGTTAGGGAAAGAAGGAAAAAAATGGCCCACAAGTTGCAAGAGAAGCACATCCCTGCCTGATGAGAGGGCTGAGGACTCAGTGACCACAAGGGCATCAGAGGAAGCAGCACCTTCAGATTCGTGAGCCACATTCTTTCCATTTCTTTACATCTCCTATAATATCTCAGCAAATTTTGCACCTTACAGGGCACAAATCTGCCAATTTATCTGTAAGTATCTCAAACATATTGATGTGATTACAAATTATATTATTTATGTAATTTAAAGTTTGGTCATTCACTGCGGGTCGATTTTGAAATCACTGCTAAAATCACAAGTATTGATGACAGGTTGCATTTCTCAGAGAGTGTGAGGCACTTCAGTTGGGCGGTCTGGGATCAGAGTATCTCCGGAGACTGCTGTTAAGGTGCTGGAGTATCATGCTCTCCAGGTTGGACTGGGCTGGAGATTATGCATCCAATCTCACTCAGTTCCTCTCAGGCAGCTGGAACAAGAACTTGACTTCTTGCCTCTGGGCTTCCCATGAGGGTAGTTTATAACATGGGGGCATGGTCCTGGCTCTCCGAGGTCCCGGACACATTCCTTTGTCTCCAGAGCAGTGTCGCTGCAACAGAATCTCTGGCAGAAGCCTGGAGGACTGTGCCTTGAACATGGAGCATGGGGCCTGGTTTCAGGGTGGTCTCACTCCCTTCTGATCATTTCTAAGTCTCATTCCTCTGTGTGCTCCATTTTACATCAATTTTATTTGTGTCTTCAAGTTCACTAACCTTTTCATCCACAAGGTTAATATGCCATTAAAATCCAACAATGTATTTTTCATGAGATAATATAAATTTTATCTTTAAAAACTGTGCTTGAGTCTTTTCCTTTTCTTTATTTTTTTTATGTGCTCCCTAAGAATTTCAAATTGTTTTGGAGCATATGAAGCACAACTGTAATAACCGTTGCACTGTCCTTTTCTACCGATTCTATCATCTGGGTCATTTCTGGGTGAACTTCGGTTAATTGAGATTTGAATTTCTCTCCCAATTATATGTTATACCTTGCATGAATGGTAACTTTTTTGGATGTCAGATATTATACATTTTATCTTGACGGGTGCTCA
>RJWM01049434.1:0-11116 GCA_004363535.1 Dasyprocta punctata
AAGGTTGATAATATATGGCCTTGGTTCAAGCAGGCTTTTTATTTTTTATTGCTTCCTTCAGATTTTCCACATGGATAATCATGCCATCTGTGAACAAAAAGAATTTTATTTCATATTTTCTGCCAATAATTTCCTTCTTTTGTCTTATTGCACAAACTAGAACTTCTAGGTAAATGTAGCAAAGTATAGTAAGGGGGTAGCTCTGCCTAATTCATTAACTGAAAAACTTCCTCTTAATATTAACTGAGATGTTAGCTATAGTTTTTATTTCCTTTTTTCTTTCTTTTTTTTGGTGATTATTTTTTGTCAGATTGTTCTTACAAATATTTTATCAGGACTATCTTCAAGTTTATGCAGGTGGTTTTTGAGGTCTTAATGCAAAGAGAAATGCAGATTAAAAAGACATTCCTCAATGATTTGTCTAGCACTATCTAATGGTGGTTGCTGTTCGTGTTTTCCAGTGGTAGTACAACAGGCACAGACTTGTCAGTGCCATGTTGTAGCACTGAGCTACATTCTCAGTTATCTTTATTTTTTTTAAGTTAATTCATTATTGTAATATTTCAACTTTGAAAGTTGAATTTAGCTTTGTATGTAGGGAAAAAATCTGGTAGAGTGAAATTTTCTGTTTTTGTTCTAAACCGCATATAGCCATGCTATAATATAGAAAATGTTGTCAGGAGAAGGAACAAAGATCAAGATTCTAGAATTCTAAATCCATCCCAGTGTTTAACACCTACATTTATTATATCCAGCACAGACATTCTTTTGTAGATAATACTAACCATTCTCAAAGCATTCTTGGGCAATTAGTATTAAATATTATCACCAAATTATGCTTCCAGAAATGCATTAGAAAAAAAATAATTTAGAAAAAAACATTTACCATCAATGTTTAGAGAAAATATTTTCCCCAAAAGTTAGAACTCCTTGATATCTACAAATGTATTTGATTTTATGTCTTTAGGTATAACCACTAACAATATAAACAAAGAAATCTTAATAGCAAATCTAGCTTGTATTTTCCTGGCTGGAATCTGAGTGTAACAGTAGTGGTACCTTGGAGAGCCAACTAGTTGTTTTTGTTGTTGTGGACCAAATGATTATTTAACATTTGAATCTGTGGTTGATTAGTGGGGTGTTCAATCCTTTGTTGATGAGCAAATGCGCAGAAGAGATCAAGAAATAACAGCTTTAAGTGTGTTTGGAGACTTTTTGCTTTACTCTATAATAGGTTTGATAACCATTATTTTTATGATTCAATCAAGCCTTATGAGATGCTCAAAGAGTTAAAAAAGTTATTAACTCTGTCTGTTTCAGCCACTACATAGTTTTTGTTTGTTTTCAGTTTTCAATTCCCTTACCTTAAACGAAATATTGTACAGGAAATTTATTTATTTTTCCTAGTTTGTACCTTTCAGGATTTGCAGGGGTTGTATTAAAAACACAGTTAAATAAAGGAATTTTTGATTCAGAAACTTCAGATTTTTTTGAAGGTGAAATGTAAAAATTAACACTTGACATGAAAACCTGAATGAGCGCTATAATCCTTGATCTTTTCAGTCATACATTCCAGCTGCACTGTTCCCAATGTGAGTTATAGATCGATGAACAAAGTTTCCCCTTTTGTTATTTTTAGTTAGATGTTTATGCTTCTCACACTTATCTTGAAATGGCAATTCTTATTCTTACTAGAAATGCTGTACGTATCTCTTACTCAGATATACTTTAGCTACCCTTCAAGCTCTTCAGTTTTTGAAAAATATTCATTAGCTATCAAATATCTCTAAGGCACTGGAAACAAAGTTATGAAATAAAATATCAGCAGGGTGCAGTTTCTCACAGCTGTAGCTGAGACTGAAGCAGGAGGATCTCCATGAGTTCAAAGGTACCCTGAACTACATAGTGAGTTCAAGGCCAGCCTGCGCTACAGAATAGTGAAACCCTGTCTCCAAAAGAAAAGAAAAAAAAAAAACAAAAGTAAAATAAAATCTCAATAATTTCCACAGCCATTGAGTTTTCAGTCTACAATTTGGGTAACTACAACTACAACTAAAATTTGGGTAACTTCAACTACAGAGTAGGTTGTCCAAGCGCAGTCACTGCTGCTGTGAATGAGAGTTGGCTGGTACTTCTCGACAGTCCTGCCTTCTCAGAGTTGTGATGTTTTCTTTATCATCTATATATATAAAGTCTTGAGTCTGTCTTCTTTTTAAAATTATCTACTGTGTTTGCTCTACTCTAAAACTGGAGAACAGAAAATAAAAGTGACTATCTGGACAAAACTGCCTCGCTCATTCTTTTACTTTTGATATGTATTCAAGGTCGAGATAACTTATTCCACAGATTCCCCTTTGGAGTCAACACCATGATCATGGGAGCTCTGTCTTGCTTCCTTTATCCTCATCGTGTGTTATTTTTCTATTCTTTATTTCATGCTGCTTTTCCCCTATCATCTCTTGGAGCCATGTTCATCCTCCCACTACACACAAAAGACAAATAATGAATAATTTGTTGAAAAATGAATAAATGAAATATCCCTAATAAAGCTCAATATGAAATTCCAAGATGCTTCCTCTAACTCAATAGATCAGATAATGGTGATTAACATTAGCATTATTGAATACATTTTCCAATTTGATCTATAATTATTTTTTCAGCATTTTTTTCTTTCTTATTTGTTATCTCATAGAAGGAGCATACAGAACATATCTTCATATTGGTTTTTTTCTAATCACACTAACTAATCATATATTTTGTGATAAGCACTAACAGTAGGTAATGAATGAGATGGATAACATTCTTCTCATAGAATTTGAAGTTTACTTTTCTTCTGTCATATAATGTCGGAATTTATACAGTAGTGTATTGTAGTTTCCCATGGCTGCCTTCATAAATTATCACACATTGGATGACTGAAAACAGATTTATTGTCTATAGTGCAGGATGCTGGGGATCAACCTCAAGATATCAGCAAGGTTTGCCTCCTCTGAAAGCCCTCCTGGACGGTCTGTTCTGTGCTTCTTCTCTTGGCTTCCAGCAGCTCTTGTCAACCCTTGTGTGCCTTGGTTTGTGGTTGCTGCACCTCAACATCTGCACTGTCTTCAGGTGCTGTTTTACTCTTCCTGTGAGGATGCCAGTCACACTGACTCAGGCTCACACTTATTCAGTAAGACTTCATGTTTATTGATTTGATCTCTAAAGACCATATTTCCAAAGGAAGTCACATGTTCATGTACCAGGACTTAAGATTTAAATACATCTTTTGGGAGGACCCACTTCAACTCACACATGTGCTTGCCTTTTCTAACACATAATATATGGGAATGTTAAATGACTACTCAGTTCTAAGGTAAAAGTTACCAAAAACCAATAGTAACAAAAATTGTAATAGCAACCATATAGAGGTCAAAAGTAATGATTCTTCTCTGCTATTTGGATGAAATAATCCATTAGTAGCAATTTGTTTCCTGTGTGATACATGTATACATATACGTACATATGCTTTTATTTTGAATCAACCATATTCACCTTATATAGATGTTCTTACTTCAATTTGTAGGTTATCCATTCTTTAGAAAAAAATAGTATTTCTTTTATTTTTCTCCCATGGCAAACAGCTAAGATGGTTGTACAGGAAATAAAATAATGACATTTTTAGAAACAAGAAACTGAATATTTGGTTTGTGTCCAACATTTCTAGATGTATCAATTTAAATTTGCATAAAAAATCAATTCAAAATTCACCAGAATGTTATATATGAAACCCATTCTAAGAAACAACAAAATGCAATTAATAAACATACAAACTAGCACATACATTAGTAACAAATATGTATACATACATAGAGAAACTTCTGCAAGTGAGAAAGAAAGCAAAATGACAGCTACAGAATATGTAGAATCATGAAAGGTTAGTAGGTACTAGTCAGTGTTAGTTAAGAAGGGAACTATTGGAAAGCAATAGATACTATCATAAGTAATTCAAGAACTAAAGAGTTGAATAGAAAACAAGGTCTGAAAATGACTGAAATCAAGCACATAAAACTGATGTGAGTTTAGCTGAACCATAGGTATGCCTAATAGGAAACAATGATATTTAAAACATTTTGGATATTGGAAAAAGATGAGAAGTGCCCTGATCGCTTGATCTGTCTATCTATCTATGTATCTATCTATGTATCTATCTATGTATCTATCTATCTATCTATCTATCTATCTATCTATCTATCTATCTATTTTTCTTTTTGAGACAGTGTTTCACTATGCAGTTCAGGCTGACCTAGAACTCATTATGTAGTCTGGACTGGCCTGAAACTCCCAGCAATTCTTGTGCCTCAGTCTCCAGAGTGCTGGGATTACAGACATGTGAAGCCACGCCCAGGCTTCCCTGATTTATTTTCAAAACCATAGTCTTAATAGGAAAGCCTGTGAAGATAGAAAAATGAAAGAGTGATATATTCCAGTTTCCATTGTGCATATATACAGAGTCCTCCAAAAAAATTATATTCACACTTCAGGAAAAGAATAACTTGCATAAATATTTTAATACTAAATTTATTGAGATTCATACAAATTACCTTTGGCCTCTACAACTATAAGAGACACTCAAAGTGGTAGCCATTAGCTTTCAGATATTTGTTAGTATAGTGAACTGCTGCTTGGGTAACCTTGGTCAGCGATATTGCTGAATATGCATTTTCAATTTCTTCTCTAAAGGCTAGCAGTGTAGTGGGTTTTCTATGATATACAACATCCTCTAGGGTCCCCATATGAGAGTTACACCACTATTTGTTGAAAATACATCATACTATTTTTCTTGTCCTGAAGTGTGTATATATGTATTTGTCTCTGTCTTTCTCTCTCTCTCTCTCCAATTCAAGAAGAAAAATTTAAAAGAATAAAACGATATGTAACTGGAGTTGATCAGTATGCTTTAAAAATCATAAAATATATATAAGTAATTAATTATACCAAGTAAATGAAAATACATAAGCCATATGTTTTTAATGACATATCACCATAGATGGGTAATCACTTATTAAACTCAGGTTTTAAAGACACTTTTTTGAGTATGGTAAGATTGTTTAACAAAAGACAAAATCAAATATTTTGCAAAACTGAAGGTTAAGAGTAAAATAACAGATTAGAAGGACACGGCATTAGCACGCTTTGGTTTGCTCTTCGTCACAACAAAGATTTTATAGTGAGTGACGGTCAAGTGAATGTAAGAATGAAAAGGCTTTGTTTTGTTGTTATTCTGGTCTGCGCAGTGAGTTACACGCTCAGCCCTTATTTATTTAGTTTTGTTTTTGCGGTGGGGTCTCACTACATCGTCGAGGTGCCCAGGCTAGCTGGGCCTTATGGCCCTCCTGCTTGAGCCTCCCAGAGTGTGGGGTCACAGGGCGCACTGCCGCGCCCAGCGGTGGTTTACGGGTTTCTCTCCTTCCCTTTCCCTTTCTCCTGATCTGCGATGCCTTTCCTTCCTTCCAGCTTCCAGAGACCGAGAGAGGGATCTAGACTGCAGCAGCCCTACGGTCTCAGTCTCCAGAAGACAGACGCGGGGCTCTGTGCTAGTTGGACTGTGCAGGGCCAAAGCCACCAGCAGACCCCACTCTCCACACTCACCGCCGTCGAAGCTGATGACTTTCTCAGACCGTGGCCAGTGCGGGTGTAAGGTGGGGGTCAGCTCTCTTACAGCCACTCGGGACTTGGGCTGATGGGGACTCTCCACCTTCACACAGTTCTCCCTGGACATCACCATCCTGGTTCATTCAAAGCCAGGAAGGACAGAGGCGTGTCTACAGGCCGGACTAGAAGGAAGTCCTTCCACGTCTGCTTACGCCCCACTGCTCGGAACTTTGCCACTTGACTGTCCAAGGGCACTTAAGACGTGCTCGGGAGACTGGCTTGTGTTTGCTGGGAGACCCACACCTGAACCGGGAAGAGTCTGTGTGCTGACATCACCTTCGATCTCCTTTACTTTTCCTTTTTCTCCATCAGAACAGACATTTCATCTCCTCAAGGATTGCTGTTGAACAAAAGAACTAAAATGTCGAAACCTAGTAAAAAATTAAAATACCAACACTATCACCATTTAAAAATCCTTGTCTAAAAGAGATACAGAATACATTAAGACAAAAATGATTTTAATAACTTTTATTTGAAAAAGACCAAAACTCTTGGGACCAATTATTAATGAGTATCTAAAAGAAAAAAGTACAAGACTTTTACAAGATTATTAAAATTAATAAGAAATTTTGTTAAGGGGACTTGAACATCAGAAACTTAAAGTTAACTGTGCAGAGCAGGGCACAGTAGTGCAGCCTGTAATACCCGCACTCGGGAGGCTGAGGCAGGAGGATCATTGTGAGTTCTAGACCAGTCAGGGCGAAAAAGTGAGTTCAAGGCCAGCCTGAACTGCATAACAAGACCCTGTCTCAAAAAGTCAAAAATAAGATAAAATAAAATTTTAAAAATTAGCTGTGCAGGTATTCAAAAGTTATGCTCATATAAACTCGTTAGAAATAGCCAATTCAAAATTGAAAACAATAAAATTTTAATTATGAATATGACATTATAGACGCTAATGAATAAAGTTATAATAGTTCATTGGCACACATAAAGCGCGGTCTTTGCAAATGGAAAGAGATATGTGATGAAGTCATTAATATAAAAATGTCAATTGTTACTGCACATAAATACATTGTACTAACATATTAAGGAAACCATATGCTTACAATTTTTCTTTTGTTGTTTGTATTCTTGTTTGTGAAATTGGATGCAATTATTTTGCAGTAGACATGGGAAAGTATGGGTCTTTATCTTACCTGCATTAAAAAAACAATTGGTAGAGCAAATACAAAACACATGAATAATCAATAATAATGAACTAGATTGTGAGACAGTAAATTGATGTCCTATGTAGGTGTATGTATGTGTGTATGTATGACAGTGGTTAATTAAAGGAAGAAAATATTTTGTTTTATAACACTACCAAGCCATCTTAAAATAAATTTAAATTCCTATTTATCTACATCCAAAATAATAAATTCCACATTAATTAATTCTTTACAAATATAAATAAAATGACATTTGTTTATATCCATGCAAGTACTAGTCACCAAGATTGGTCTCGTTATGACAACAGCGCTAGATAAAACATAGGAAACTGCATAAAATAACTTCTCAAATGCATTGAAAGAAGTAAAATAAATCGTTGGAACATTAGCAGTGAAATACAGGGTAAAAGCTGGACTCTAAAGCACCGAGACTGTTTTTACACTAATGACTTTTGCTGAGCTGGAAAACATGAACTTCAGATTTCATGGCTCTGTGGTTAGAACATACGGCCTGATCCAACGCGGAAAGCAGAAAACTGAGCCGCAGACTCACATGTGGAAACAATTTATAAGTTAGATGAAAGCAAATACTTCTCAGTAAATGGCACCTGGGCAATTATTTATCCACAGAGAGAAAACATGAAAATAGTCCTGTGCCTGATATTGTTCTGAAGTCTGACTTCAAATAGCTCGGAGACTTATATATGAAAGGAAAGCTATAAAAACCTCAGGCCGAAGTACAGAAAGTCATTATGCTTACAAGGAAAGAAAGTATTAAAACTCAGATCATAAGGGAGAGTACTGATGAATTAGATTATCTTGAATTTAAGAATTTTTTCCCCAGTTCATCAAAAAAAACTACAAATAAGAGAGAGAGAGAGAGAGAGAGAGAGAGAAAGGCACAAAACTACAGTACCTGTTTGTAATACCTGTGACTGAGAAATGACTTTTAGAAGTAGAGAAAATAGATGCAAACACTTTTAACTGAAATATGTGCTAGATTCATAAAGATATACATAGCAGAAAAGAAATATCAAAATTACAACCAAAATGTGAAATACTCTCACTTATTTATGTCTCCCCCGAGTCACCTCTTACCCAGGTAATTGCTCCCATTTGTATTCTCAGAACAGGTTAGTTCGAAGTCAGGCCCCTTTAAGCAAGTGACTGAGACTTGAACTGTACAAAAATCTATAGACAAATTTGACTGCCTGAAAATATTCAAATAAAGAAATAAATACCCCAATAAACTGGCAAGTGGTAAAATATAATACAAACTCAGAAGAGAAACATAAGTTTGGGATATTTGTAAATCAATATTAGATGAAATATTAATGTCTTTAAAATATAGAGAACTGTTATGGAATGAAAAGTTACACATCAAATAGCAAAATGGGCAAATATATGCTTACTTAACTTTTACAAATGAGCTACAAAGAGAAAATTCTAAAAAGTAAATACACAAACCTGCATGAATCCTGGGAAATACAAAAGGAAATAAGAATGCAATGCAAATTCTCAAATTAGATAGACAAGAATTGAATACAGTATGCCTTCCTCTTTCCAATTTGAAGAGTAGAAGATTGAAATGAAGAGAAAATGTGAAATATTTCACCTTTTTCAGGTGTGGGGGTAAGCCACAAAAATGTATTCAAATACTGTAAAAGATAGTGAGGTCATTTCATCCAGTTTTCTGTCAGAGTAATACTATCCACAGAAACAAAAGTCTAGGACATGTGGGCAATGCCTGTAAGACTGTAACATTTTACAAGCAAAAATTTAAGTGATGCAGGTTGCAATTAATAAATCTGTTAAATCAATGTGGCTTACTTATACAATGGAAGATTAATAAATCAGAAAAAATCAGTATCAGGAATATCAGGAGAACTAGGGTTGAAGGAATTCTATGAGTAATAAGTGAGAAAACCAGAAGGAAATGGGACATATTACAACATGTTCTGATGTATACAAACAATAATAAAAATAACCTTAGTATATAGTTAAGTATATTTGCTTGTATGTCTGAACATATACAAGGAAAAATGAAGGTCACAACAAATCTTTTGTTCTGACTTTTAATTCATTATGTCTGGCTATAAATACACAGGTCATGGTGGCACAGAAGAAAGAGCCTCGGATCTTAAACTATGCTTGTCTTTGCCACAGCCTATAACATGTAGAAAAATAGATAAACTATACGAGGTCTCATATTTTGACTAACTGTACAGTGGCCAGTTCTACAAACAGCATGAGGTACACATTTTGAATATGCCTTTTAAAGCCTGGCATGGTGGCACACACCTATAATCCCAGCAACTGAGAGTCTGGGGCAGGAGGATCTTTGTGGGTTCTGGGCCAGCCTGGGCTGCATGGTGAGTTCAAGGACAGCCTGAATTATATGCGAGACCCTTGTCTCAAAAATCCAACAAATTAATAAATGGATGGATAGATAAACAACACTGTATAGAAAAGTGCAGGCTGGTGACAACGGCAAATAAATTTACTTTAAAATATAAAACTAAAAAAACCTTTATGTTTTAGTTATTTCAAATGAGCAACTATAATGAATTCTCTCTTAAAGAAAATAAATACCATGGTACTCAGCCAAGTCATTTATTTGTGGTAAAGAAATCCCTTAGGGACCAATTAGCTTTGTTCTGTTCTGTGGTGGAAATTTTTACCACAAGCCTGGGACAATCAGTCCCAAATATCTCACAACCATATACTTTAGACATGACAGAGAAGTTGCAAGTGCAGACAACAAGGAGGAAAATGAGAGGAAGAAGAGGGGGGAAAAAGAAATATATGAAAGCAATCTGCACTTATAAAGATAAGAGCCAATGCACACTGAGTATTTAAGATGTCACAGGCAGTACATATTATCTTATTTAATCTTTTTTCATAAAAAGTGTGAATTGATATTGTCATCTTCATACCATCTCTCGTAATAAAATCAATTCTTGTAAACTCATTAGGAGAAGTTCTGGGCATGTGTAAGCCTATACATGTACATCGATCCCTTCTGTATGAGAGGGAAAGACAGAGCAAAACATAACGAATTACAAGAAAAACAAGAAACAAAAGAGACTAGTAAATAACAATAACAAAGAGCCCAAAACAATAACAATACAGGCTTGTGAAATAAGGTGGTAGCAACATAACTAAGGTTGTTGCTTTGCATAGTTATCTTCAAAAAAGTTATTCATGAACAGCTACTTTGAAGAAAACAAGATACTATGGTAGCCATAGCTGATCCCCTATCATCTTGTTGTGAAGTCCAGTAATGCTTTTATCCTTTGTTTTGATTGTTCTTAGTCTGTTCTGTATTATTTGATTTCAATATGTGTGAAAGTGTGGACAGCTATTTTAAAGAGAACAAAAGACATTACGACAGCCATTGTTGATTTTCCTGTTCTCGGGTTTTGAAGGCTTATAACGCTTTCATTCTTTTGTTTTCATTGGTTTTATACTACTGTGTTTTGTTTGAATTCATTGTGTGTGAAGGTATGGACAACTATTTTGAAGAAAACAAGAAGTGTTATGGTAGCCACTGTTGATTTCCTGTTGTCTTGTTTTGAAATCCTCTGTTGCTTGCATTGTTTTGTCCTGATCTGCTTTCTTCTGTCCTGTTTTATTTTATTCTCTTTAAAATAAAATTTTAAAAACTAACTAACTAAATAAATAAAATATGATATTTCCATCTTACTCATCTCATTGTTTAATAAAAACAAACAAAAAAAGGACTACTCTGTCTGTAGCTTGCCTTGTGTCACAGTAAGGAGAAGAGTACGCTCCATAGGCTGGTAATTCTAACGTCAGTGATCCAAGTCCTATTCAAGAGCTGTGCCAGACAGGATGTCATCAAAGCTCCTCTGGCATTGTCTTAAACTTGATTTTTGAAATTTATGCCTTTGAATTTTCCTGCAACTTCCACATCTTGTTTACACACACACACACACACACACACACACATGTCCACATGCATGTTCTATATCTTTCCCCAGCCAATCTTAAAACTTTGAGGTTTTAGCCAGGCGTAGTTGTGCACACGTTTAATCCCAGTGCTTGGAAGGCTGAAGCAGGAGGATTGTTGTGACTTTGAGACCAGCCTGGGCACAAAGTGAGTTCAAGGTCAGCCTGAAATGTTTAGTGAGATCTTGTCGCAAAAAATAGGGCCAGGGATTTAGCTCACTGGCATAAGCGCCTGCCTGGCATGGGTGAGGTTATGAGATTGATCCCTGGTACAAAAAAAAAAAAAAAACTTTGAGGTTTTT